>DF241809.1:70585-91946 GCA_000507305.1 Breviolum minutum Mf 1.05b.01
TCGATCTACATTTTGTAGGACTTGTGGACACAGAAGAAGAAACCGTTGACGCGAAGATGTTTCACGAACTTGGTGAAAGTCTGGATGTTCATGCACTTGGAAAGCATGATATCACGGAAATATTTTCACCGCCACGTTTCACGAAAAGAGCCAACAGTTTTGGATTGAAACCTGGATATGCTATCGATTTGGAAACAAGCAAAGGAAATGGAGAAAGATGGGACCTGACGAACAAGACACATCAAAGAGATTTGGAAGCAATTCTGAACGACGAAGATCCCTACTTGTTGACGGGATCTCCACCTTGCGAGGCGTTTTCACTTTTGCAGGGTTTGAACAAGAACAAGGTTCCAGAAGAAGTAAGAAAACAAAGATTGGAAGAAGGAAGAGAGAAGTTGAGGATAGCGGTCAGGTATTACAAAGAAAGGAGAGCGAAAGGAAGATACTTTTTGCGCGAGCACCCTGCTCATGCAACTTCATGGAAAGAGCCTGAGGTTGTCAAGTTGATGGAGCAGGACGACGTCTACGTAGTGGAAGGACCGATGTGTAGATGGGGAATGAAGAGCAAAGACGCAAGTGGAGTTGGATACGTTCGTAAACCTACAAGATGGATGACCAACAGCAAAGTGTTGGCAGAGATACTACAGAAGGAATGTCCGAACAAAGAGGGACGCGCATGGCACAGGCACGTGATGCTTGTGAATGGAAGAGCCAAGGCGGCTCAGGTATATCCACCCGCGTTGGTGACGGCGATTCTCAAAGGAATAAAAGCACAGATGAAAGAAGATGGAGAAATCAAAGACCTTGGAAATTTGAATGTTGGTGCAGTTCCCGATGAAGAGCCGGATTGCTCGGAAGAATACTTCGAAGGATGGTTCCCCGAACAAAAGGATGAAGAAGATCGAATCTATGTAGACGATATCACCGGAGTGCAGTTGCCTACGGACAAAGTGCTTGAAGCCAGGCAGGAAGAATTGCAATGGATCCACCGACAGAAGATATATGAAAAGAGAACGTTGGAAGAGTGTTGGGCGGTTACTGGAAAGGCACCGATCACCTTGAAGTGGATTGATCGAAACAAAGGAGACAGCCTACACCCAAACTTCCGTTCACGTTTGGTGGTTCGAGAAGTAAAGAAACAGCATGGAGCGTTGCCAGCCCACATGCTATTCTCGAATATGCCGCCGTTAGAAGCGGCGAAGATCCTATGCAGTTTGTTGGCGAGCAAGAGGATCTCGAAGTCAGGCAAGCTGCTAAAGCTGGCGTTATACGACATCAGCCGTGCTCACTTTTACGGTGAGAGTCAGCGATCCGTGTACGTTACACTTCCGGAAGGAGATGAAAGCGAAGGCAAGTGCGCCCTGTTACATAAAACTATGTACGGGACACAGGACGCTTCTCATGTGTGGCAAGAGCACTATTCCCGAAAGCTCATCGAGAAAGGGTTTGTGCAGGGCCAGGCATGGACTTCAGTGTTCACACATCCGGAACGAGATGTGATGCTGCTAGTGCACGGTGACGATTTCTTGGTGTTGGGAGACGAAGACGGACAAAAATATCTGAAAGATACGTTATCAGAACATTACGACTATCGTTGTGACGGTTGTATTGGACCAGAAGACAATCAACACATGACGTTGTTGAATCGGATTGTGACATATCACAGAGATGGATCCGTCAGTTTCGAAGCAGACCCAAGACATGCAGAAATGATCATAAGACAGTTGGGACTTGAAGGTTCCAAAGGAATTTCTACACCAGGAGAAAAGAAGAAATTGAGTGACGTGGTAGCAACGAGTGGACTACCACCCATGAATGCAGAGAGAACTACACTATTCAGATCGTTGGTGATGAGAGCACAGTTTCTGGGGCAAGACAGAACAGACATCGCTGAATCGGTGAAGTCGCTCACCAGAAAGATGAAGAGTCCGACAGAAGCGGATTTCAAAGATCTGAAACGATTGGGAAGGTATCTTATTGGAAAGCCGAGAGTGGTTAACATGTTCGAAGCCCAAAGAGACAGTAAGGTCATCAAAGTGTTTTGCGACAGCGACCACGCAGGTTGTTTGCTGACGAGAAGGTCAACAACAGGATTGGTGATCACAATCGGCAGACACACAATCAAAACGACATCGAAAATACAATCTACTATTGCTTTATCAAGCGGAGAGTCAGAATTCTACGCTCTGGTGAGCGCATGTGCGTTTGGACTTAGCGTACAAGCGCTTTATCGTGATTGGGGTTTGGAAATGGACTTGGTCGTCGCAAGCGATTCTTCTGCGGCGAGAGGAACAGCGAGCAGAAGAGGATTGGGAAAACTGAGACATGTACAGACAAGATACCTGTGGGTACAAGAACGTGTTGCGAAGAACGAGTTGAAGATTATCGCAGTTGGAACAAAACAGAACGTAGCCGATTTATGTACAAAGCCGGTGAACAAAGACACGTGTGAAAAGCACATGAAGACTTTAGGACAGATCTTTGCAACAGGCAAAGCATCTGGAGCGAAAGCTTTAGAATCGTAGCAAGTCCAAAGAAAATGGACTATGCACGAAGGAGGGGTGTTCAGAATATGGACATCTCATACATGTATCACCCTATACACATACGTCATTTTGGCTCAAGGGAAAAAGTGCGTGCATCAGCATTGTGTTTGAGGATCATATTTTCTGATTAAAGTTTTTTTTTGGGCAGGATTTGTGTACATTCCGGATCCAGTCTTGATGCAGAATCTCTTTCAAGAATAGTCCAAAGGTGCCACAAAGCTTCAGACTTGTTTGAAAATGGATAGGTTAAGTGTTAAATTTGTGAAGGAGCAAACAGTTCTTGAAATTATACCAAGCTTGATCCTCGATCACTTGGAACGGGGGCAGTTTCTGTGCAAAACTGCCCATGTTCATCCATGTTCTAGAATACCCAGGTTGCAATCTAGCCCTGTTACATTTTTGTTGTTCACGAATCCCTCTTTTTTAGGCGAAAAGTGGCTCGAAAGAAGAAGGAAAAGCTCCATGTGGCGGCCGCCAAAATTCAGAGGCCTGGCCTTGTATGGACCTATCCACCAAAGAGTCGAAACCTTTGTAAATGGCGGGTATGACAGCTGCGGGTTTGACAGCCTGCGAGCAGCTTGCTTGCGATGGATGACTAACGGTAAAGCTCAAAGCTATCAATGAAGTCTTGACATCCTTCTGTACTGTTGTACACGTTTTCGAAAACAAGTAAAGACAAGATGGCAAAGGACGCGCTCGACGCTCTCCATATTCCATGTTCAATGTTTCTCATCGAAACCGCATGGCGTTTTTTCTGCAGAGATTTGGCTGCTTGGATGATAGGACTTGGAGAGGCTACAAGGACAGGCAGTACGTCACCGCTTTGCGGAGTGACAAGGCTGGCAGAGATTTGACGGATCTTTGCCGCTTCGTTTCACCTTCACTTCTTGTGCAAGGCTCGCTACGACCGCCTAATGCGTAGCGCCATAGTCATCCAGAGCGGAGGCATCATGGGGATGATCCAGGAAGACATGCCAAAGAGATGAAGATTGGAAATAGGGAGTGAGTAGGGAGGAGGAATGACTTGAAACCATCATCTTAAAAAATGCATGTTTTTTTACTCAACGATAGGACTTCCACCTTTCCAGTGCTCCCCCCACCGCAGTGCGAATGGCGCTGGCTCGCCGGGAACATGATCGACGGAAGCTCATTCGTTGGGCTGGCGGAGCCACGACCATTCAGCGGCAGGCGAGAAGGGGCTTGGAGAGGATATACCAGAAAAAGTCAGAAAAACACATGCTGGTACTGTGTGCCAAAAGATCTAATATGCATTAATTGTATCTGTATGTACGGGTGGACCAAGACAATGGCGGAAACCATCCATCGATTGAAATCAGTAGTTTGTTTCCTATTTGGTGCTGTTAGATCTTCTCAAAAAATGGGTTCGAGGCTCGCGTTTTCCTTTTGCGCAAAGAGATGCACGAATTGGCACTCAAAGATCAGCCAGTGCAGGTGCAGCTTGTTTCACTCAGCCAAAAAGGATGCCATGACTCTCCTATCATCCTGCTTGGAACATTTAGAACATTCAATTCACCCTTGAGTCTATAAAATCATAACTCCAAACTTCAATCACTCATACATTTCACGGTCTTTGTCTCCAGGCCATGTTCACCTTGAACACCAATGGAATGCATCGCACGGTAATGCCTTGGACTTGGCGTGTCTTTGTAGCTCCATGGGAGTCCACTACAGGTGGGGAGGGGTGGATTCCTGGATGGTTGGTTGGTGGATTCTGGGATGGTGGCTGTTAAATATTGGACGAATATTGGAAGCCAAGAAAGATCCACAAACAAAGTGGAAGATTTGTGGTGTTCCATACATCTTTAATAAGTTCAATATCCACCACCAGAATGCCATTCCCTTTTCAAAACATTACTCGTTGCCTTCAGGCAATCATCAGATTATACACTAGTCCTTCTGGTTCTTGAAGCTGATTTTGACCTAATCCAGGTAACCAGTTACAAACAGAATATATCTATGTAAATATCCCACTTAACCATGATGTATTTGGATGGTTGCCATCCTCCCAATTCATCCAGGTGAAGAAACATCTCCAGGTGAAGGGCCTGGCTTCCTGGATGTTTTCCAGAAGGCGGTTAACAATGAAGCAACGATGATTGAGGATGATTAAGGATGATTAAGGATAGAATTTTCGGATTGTTTTTTTGAACATTTGATGATGCAGTTTTTTTTGATTTTTTGAGTGGTTCATTAAAGGTCGGCCTGGAGTTTTTTTTTTGTCAGTATCGTTGATGTGGTTACCAGTTCTCACGAATGTGGCAGGTTGGCGTGTCCAATTGGCAGACCATCGCAGTTGTGAACTGCCAAAAGATGGTCAGAGGTTGGTTGGTTGATTAGTCGAATGTCCATGTCGTTTGTTTGAGGGGTGTCGATCAAGTTCTTTGGCGTTATGATGAATGTGTGGGAACATGTTGAATGGACAAGTGCATTGTGAGTCAGTAGATTCCTCCCAAGGGAGGGAAGTGAAGACCTTCGAAACCTGATCAGTGGACACTCGTTTAGTACGGAGCATTTTGCGTCATCATCTTGTTGCTGCAGAAAAATGCAACCGTTGATGTCTGATCGACAGCTATGTGAGGGGCGGGCTTGTCGCAGGTTTCCTCTCACGCGCCCGAACACAGCGATTGAGGACTGTATGGTGCCCAGTGGTTTAGACACGCAAGATGACTCGCTTGCCTTTGGTTGATCTGGATCAACTTTGTCACTTGATTCATAGCCACCATGCTGAAAAACAACGTGCCATGGTGAAAACTAAGATCGCATTGCTCTCCGTTCGTAGCATTGTGGACAATTGCTTGGAGGCGCATGGATGGTTTCTTTG
Source organism: Breviolum minutum Mf 1.05b.01 (assembly GCA_000507305.1). Lineage (NCBI taxonomy): Eukaryota > Dinophyceae > Suessiales > Symbiodiniaceae > Breviolum > Breviolum minutum. The sequence goes on from DF241809.1 coordinate 75,974, forward strand.
GGGGTTTACCTGGCACTGGCCCATCTCCTTGCGGGCAGGAAGTGACCCAAAGAAAGGCGGCCGCCATCAAAATTCAGAGTCTCTTGGCAAAAATAAGTTGTATGTATGAGTGTTTGAATAGAAGATGATGTGAAAGATGGACAAATCTCCTAAGCAGGTGCTTTGATGTTTGGCAGTCAAGCTCTCATGTTCCGAGAATGTGCTTTGACGTGGACACTTTGGATCAGATTAGAACAGCTGCCAAAGGTGCAGTTGAAAAGTTCCCTGTTAACACCGTTTCACCTCGAAATGGCGGCATCCAGCACTCGTGCAGGTGAACTGGGCTTGGATTCACAAGGCCTTCTGGCCGAAAGAAGTGAAACTCCCAGATTTTGCTCAGCATATCGTCACGGTACAACAGCAAAGTGCCTGTTGGCAATCATCATATGTTGGCTATCAGTTCAGCTTCAGGACAAAGATTGTGATGGACGTTCCTGATAGCTGGCTATCAGGAATCTCTATCACGTGATAGACATTCCTGATAGCCGGCTATCAGGAATCTCTATCACAATCTTTGTCCGGCACATAGTCCTGAGACGTTTACCTGGATGTAGCTTTGGATTCATGTTGGTGCTCATGGCTTCCCATGAAGTGAAACGTCGTGAGTCAGAGCACATTGTGACCACAAGGCTTCCTGCGCGGGCAGTTTTGGCACTGCCTCACATGCTTTGGCTCGTTTTTTTGGTCAGTCTTCGAGATGACATGGCAAGCCTTCACGTTGGAAATGGTGGGGCACTGCTCTGGGCTGCTTTGGCCTCAACAGTTGGATGGTTGATGATTTTGAAGACAGGCGCAAGGTGGCGCATTGCTGGGTGCATGCTGCAAATCAGTGGGCTCCTGGTGATGTGGCTTGGAGCACTCCCTTGCTTGGTTCAGCAGGTGGCTGTGTGCTCACTTCCAGACATGTGCGTGTTCCTGTTCTTTGCCTTTCTTGCTTGCAGGGTCCCCCGAGACATTGATGTGCTGGGATTCATTTTCTTTGAATTTTTTCTGCTCAATTTCATGGCATTGCCGCTGAGCGGCCTTTGGCAATGCTTTACAGGGCTGGAACTTGGGGCATATTCGTTCTGGTGCATACTTCTTTGTCAGTGGATCTGGTTTGCGAATTTTCCGGATATGTCCCTGGTCGTGTTCGGTCTTGTGATTTGCGCTCTTCCCTTTGGCGCTTTTGCTTTGACGACGACGCCATCTTGCAACCTGGTCGGTCCATTGTTGGCCTTGGGCGTTTTTTGTACCATTTGGATTACTCAGCATTTATTGTGCAGTTGAAGGGTTTATCCTCTTTTGGAATAGAGACGAAATCCGAGCTAGTCGTGCTGCGATGCTTACTCGCATCATCTTGATTGGGACGTTGGCCTTGGCACCAGTGTTGCTGGCAAGAAGGGGTGGAAGCGCCCAGCGTCGACCCAATGGTATACTTCAACATTAGCATGGAAAATTGGACACACCTTCATCTCGAAGTCAAGCGACGCCAGCTTCACAATACTTCAACGAGAAGAGCAACCTTTGCCTGTCCTACATGTTCTTTAAATTTGTCTTGGCTGCGGCGATGGCACTTTTGGTGCTGAAGTGCAGTTGTGCAAGCAGCAAGCAGAGCAGAGATGGAACAGACAGCCAGAGCATGATGGAAGTGGAGCCCCTGACGGTTTTTCAAAGTTTCACCGTTTCGACACCACTCTATGCATGACACGACGACGTGTCATGCATGGCGTGGTGTCGACGTGAGTTTCCTGTAAACTTAGCGCGACGGCTTCCAGCCATCCAACAATGAAGAACATACGTTAAATATATGTAGTTCGTATAGTTATATAGTCATTTAGTTGCAAATGAAACCGCGTTTTTTCGGAAAGAAGAACTCTTGATTCGATGGCGGTGATCCTGGATGTGCGGTAGCGGTCAGTAGAGAATTATAGTTTTTGAGCCATGGGCCATGAGCTCTTTTTCTTCAGATTTTGATTCCAGACTGTGTGATCATAAACCTTCAACGATCATTGGAAGCAAATGGGGCTGTAGCAATTTCAGAACCATAAATCCCAAGCTGGAAGCTCTTGGACTAGACGGAATCTATTCCACAAGCTGCCACACTTTGGACTACAGGCATCATGCGTGGTTTCCTCGTTCGGCGTTGGGGACTGAGAGCGGAGAGGGTTCAATGCTTCCAGAGTGAGATACCTTGCTTGTTGGTGGGTTTTCCATTGCATTGACAAATGAGCACTGGTTGGCCGGAAAGTAAAGAACGAGGAATCTTGAGGTTTTGTTAAGTGAAGGCGAAAGGCTGAAAAGATTGAAGATAATACCATACAACAATACGTGATCCTGTATGACCTTTCTGCAGAGTGGATTGAAGATATCATAGAATGTGACTATATGGGCTACTACGTTCCACAGATCTAGGACACTCCAAACTGTGATGATAGCCTGATAGCTTGTCTCGTTGAATCTCCAGCAGGAACTCCCCCAGCGAAAAAATGTGTTCTTTTCCCAGGCAAAAACCTCATTTTTGAGAAGAGGAATGTATGGAACCTCAAGCTGTGCATCGTTGAATTGTGATCAGAAGCTTGTTTTTGGCGCCATGATGTGAAAGTTGTCAAGGTTGGGATGCTAATTCATGGGCTGTGGATTTTTTATGGAATCATTCTGAAATTCTCGTGATGAAATTACAAGAAAGGCAAGAGGATTGGAGGCAAATCAGTTTCAGTCGTCAAGGGATGATTTTTTCCATGTACTTCAGGCTGCTTGGGAGGCCAATGTACACAACATTGTGGCAGTACAGGCTGCACTATCGTGTCGTGTATCGTTTTTTTTTTTAATAGGTCACCCAGAGGTCCCAAGTGAACCAACCTCCTGGAGAGGGCTGTTTGAACTTTAAGGATGAGAAGTCTTTCGAAAGAAGCAGCAGCAAGATGTCGTTTTTAGAAAAGTCTGATACCAACTTTTGATTGTATGCCGAGCACATGATCCTAGTTCTTCTTGAAGTTTGAAGAACATTTGCTGTGCATTGCTGAAACGGCTCAAACGACCTCTGCAGGCCTTTTTTAAGCGCTATTTGGCGCAGGTTTGGTGCTAAGATCCTCAACCATTTGGCTGTGTCGTTGTGTTTGTTTTTTTCGCTTTTTCATGACCTGCTCCATTTTTTGATAAGGAAGTGGTCGTTCAGGGTGTCTTGAACAACACAGCCTATTTTGCTGCGTCCATGATCCAGGTGGGACAAGCAATCTCCAATACCATGGTGAAACCGAGCAAAAAACAAATGGTTTGGAACATGGCTTGGTTACAGGACGTTAAAATACGTTAAATGAAACAGCTCAGAAGATTGGGCATGAAAAGAAAACTGATGTTTTGGTAGTTGGGGGAGGCTAAGTGAAGTTCAGCATGGTGATGAGTTGTTGTTCATGGTTCAATTCTAGTCCACTGTCCTCTTCAACCCTATGTTCCTCCACTCATCTTGTCATCCTAAACTCCTAAACTCATCCACCGGTGTCTTCATTGATACCCTTGTGAAATCAGTGGTCAAAGAATCAACCTCATCCCGCATCCCTCTTGAATCTCCAGACCTCCTGGCGTGGCTGGCTTGCTCGACGGCATGTGGAACGGCTTCGGGCAGAGGTCTGGGGGGATCCGTTGTGGGCTGCCCTACAGGGCAATGAATGTGCGAAAACAATTCCCGGGTTTGATGAGAATATCTAGGATTTTGGTGACTTTTTCTTCATTACGATGGGGGTATATTAGTACATGTTGTGTTTTCAGGTCTCACAGTTTGCAACACGTTTCTGCGATCTGTTATCAAGTCATCAGTTGATGTATGTAAACAGTAGTCCTTTTGGGTTCATGTTTTCAATTTTTTCAAATTGAGTTAAACACATTTTCCATTGGAGAAATTTGGATTGCAGGCACTATGGCCTTTGAAGGGTTGGTTCGAGTTCACGGCCACGGGACGCGATGCTGTCCAAGTCGAGGCCGGGAGGGGATGAGAATCCTCATCGATTAAGCAAAAAGGAGAAGGAAAGGTGGAAATTTGTTGGGAAAATCAGAAAAGCCTGCCGAAACGTGCTTGATTTTCACTGTTTTGTGAAACATTCTTCATTGCAGGTGTGCTTCTTGGCCAATCCCAGCTTCAATGACTACAAGTATTTCTTGGAATATGGCAGCACTTCGACTTTGCAGCTCACCTTGCAGGACCCAACAAACTCAAGAAATGGCTGGCATGATTTTTGAAGATCCATGGATTTCAGGTTTTAACACTGAGAGCAGGCACCATGACAACATCTCTGCTTGACCAGGAGCTGGAAGCGGATCTGGCTTCGGCGATTACGTCGGTCCAAGGTTGCTTTTTTTTGTGTTGCAGAGTGAACGGGGACATGTAGAAGATTGGTGGCCAGGGTTGGAAAGCAAGTGTGGTTGCAATAATTGATTACATGAACATCATTGATGTTGCCGCAGTGACAGGAAACCAGTTCTTGAAGGAGGATCCTACCAGGCTTGGATGCTGACTGGAAAAATATCATGAGACGTAGTTTTGAAGCGGTTTGATGTTCTATAATTATTGTGACAACTTGCAACTTCTGATCACTTTCATGGCATGTTTGCTCAACTTCTGGACGACAGGCGGCCTTCCGCATCGAAGGATGGGCTGGGGAATGTGTGGATGGCAATGAACAAATGGAAGTTCAGAAAAGAATCCAATTCCCAACAGGATAAGTACAGACAAAAAGGTAGACCTTCTCTTGTGCACATGTTATCCTTCAGGATCTAGTTTGGCTCAACAGTTCCTTTGTTTGCCTTTGTCAGGACCGCAGTAGCAAGGCGTACGGTGCGTGGGTGATGAGTAAAAGGGATCACAGGTGATAGATCCAAGCTTGTAGAGCTCGGAAGCTCGTCTTGAGGTGTTTTTTTTGTGTGTTTTTCTGTTGGGTGAGTTGTTGAAAGACAACCTTGATATTTTGATATTTTGATGGCCCCAACAACTAGCCCATGGAAACAGAGACAGCTCGCCGTTTAGCACCTTTTCCAAACAGGCACGTGCAGCCAAGCCAAAGATGGAGTCTAGGTGCTGTTGGATGGTGAAAACAAACTTTAACCGATCCGCGAAGTTTTGCAGAACAGTGGTTTTTGCAGTGAACGAATTGGTAAGGAAATGAGGACTTGATGGGTAAACAAACGCAGCAATGGAAAACCCCTTTCCTTGCTAATACATCTGCGAAAGGTCTATCTTTTATGCTCTGCTAGGATACCGGAGTAGTGGTTCAGAAGAAGACTCAATGATACTAAATGATAGTCAGTCGGATGCCTGAGAGCCTTTTGACTTAGTCACTGACTGTGCCAGGGGCAAAGATGATGGTAAGAAAGAGAGGTGCTGGTTGTGAATCTCTCTCAGATACATCCAACTGTGAGTGCCAAATTTGCTTGAACAGGATTGAGGAGGTTCCAGAAGAGAGCGACCCCAAGGTCGATAAGAAGGCGAAACCGCCGAGCAGAGCCAAAAAAGATGCCGATTTGTTGTGCTGAATTCGCCAGGAAGCTAAAGCCAAAGCAAAAGCGGCGGCAAGGTGCATTACTCAATGGACTTATGGCCGTTGAAAGGTGAACAAATTGATTTCTAGATGTTTTTTCCCCTTGGCAGATTTTCTGAAACACAGTTTTGTAGATGACAAATTGATGGAAATCCAAGTGGGATGGGAGTTCTTCCAGTAGTATTTTTCACTGTGCGTTAGCTGCAAGGGAAGCAGCTGCAACAAAGGAGGAGGGCAAAGATACTGGTACGCCCTGCTCAGTTCTGCGGGTGGGTGCATCAAAGCGAATTAGCAAAGTTGGCTTTGGCTGTGGACTATTGATCCCCCACTATGATAGATTGAATCCTCAACCTGATCATATTCGTCCATTTCCCACCCCTAGCTTTGAGATATCGTATCGCCCTTTCAAGTTTGGTCTTTTTTGGCATGTTGTTTGGCAACTCCTATTTGAACAGTTTTGATTCAAGGATCATTGTGGGGTATTCAATAGACCCAGAAAGCCCAACTTCCCGCCCAGGTGAGCCATCAGAGGCCAGTCCAACAGGCGAACAGTAGTTGATTGTCATTGAATCATTGGTTTCAATGAATCTTGGAAGTTTGCATGATCTAAATGTCTAAATTTGATTTTCCTGAAGCTCCTAAAAGGGCACACAATGATCACCTTGCAGGCAAGACTGAGTCAGGAAAGAAAGGTCCAAAGATGCTGGGGCTCTCAACGTCCAACGAATTTCCAATGGACTTCACGGGCAGTTTTGGGGAAGCTTCATCGAGGCCTAAGGATGAAGCTTCACAGGAAGGAGCGGCTTCCAAACCCAAGGTGCTTGGAGATTATAGTCAGAGATACTGATGCATATGGATGCATATGGTATATGGATGTATATGGTAGAAAGTTTACTAGCAGTTGAGGCATCTTAGAGACAATTCTCACATATGAAACTGATTTCAATGATTTCAATGTCAAACAAATTGAGATTTATGTATGGTGTTGTGCAGCATTCCAGGCAGCTGCCAAAGGAACTGCTAAAGCAGAGCCGAGGCATCGGAGTTCAATGAGATTCATGGTGAAGTCGTGAGATGTTTGGACTTGATGTTGCGATGTTGTCACCAAAAAGAATGCTTCCCCTTTTGAATGTTTGGCAGGAAGAAGGGTGAGGAGAAGAAGGCGTGACTCACTTTGTGTGGCAAATCATGGCACTAAAATTTTGGATTAGATGCAGTTGGTGACAGCTTATCAACTATGGAAGTGTAACGACCCAAGACCCATTTCCAGGAAGCTTCTGGCGAAGCGTCTGCGGCTCAAACTACGAGATGACCAGGGTTGTGATGGGATCAGAGGGAGAGACTTGTCTCAGCATTTTTTGACTGAAGACAAACTATCACAAAAAGTATCGAAAAGTTTCTGTTCACGTATTCCGGACCTCTCAAAGATGCGTCTATTCTTCTTTTCCCTGCAAGATCCTTGTTTCTTTCCTTGTAAAAATGAGTATATGATTGAACAACGGATTTCACCTACCGGTTTTCCTCAACCTGACACATTGGCTTGTGCGCACTGGAGGCAACCACCCAAGCCTGACAACTCACAGCCAAAGTTTGGGGGCTCAGATATTTAAGGATGGATCTCTTTGGTGGATCTCTTACCGGTACCATCAAAAAGCCTTCCAAAATTGCCCAACAGAAAACGGTGGATTCACACTAAAAAAATCCAAATCGTTGCAAATCAGCTACTGTATCCAATCTTTTTTCGAGACCAACAGAGAAAAAAACACCCAAAAATCCCCATGTCCTCACTTTTTGAGGCCACCAACTCTTGGCACAGATGCTTCTGTGAGGCGCATTTAGAGGTAAATGACATGTTGATACGGTTTATTTGAAGTTCTACAATACGATTCTGATATACTTATATGAATGTTATGGCATTAAGGTATCTTGCACGTGTATATGCATATGTTTTTTTGTGGAAAGCCTGTTTGACTCATCGACTCATTCCATCTCCGGGATGGGATGAACATCCAGGGAGATGAGCCAGAGCACCCAGGCCAATGAGCTGCGTCTCCCTCTCAGCCGGGACGACCGTGCCACCCATGAAGCTTTGGATACCCTAAAACAGCAGCAAGTAGAGGGTTGGGAGTCATGTTAAACCATATTGACATGGTTCGAGTTGAAAAGAAATCTTAAGCATCCCCGTGTACATGTAAGAATCATTGTGTATATCTACAATGTATATATGTACGTGTGTGTTTTCTTGAGGCAAAGCTGCTTCCACCAGTGCCATTGAGCCGGTGGCCAATAGTGAAACCAAGGAAGCAGGTAGGATACCAGAGCATGTTCTCTTTGGAGCTAGAGATGAATGCAGGGTGAAATTGCAGTTGGGTTTTGTGTTGGAAACTTGGTTGATGACTTGGGGGGCTTCTCTAGATGTTTGATTCTTCTGAGCTACTTTCTTTCAATTCGTTGTTACTCTTTAGGAGGCATAGAGGTTGGGGTTCTTTGGATGTGAGATTTTGCTTCTAGAAGTCAATGGAGTTGTCAATCATCTCCGTTGTTGCACTGAAGGAAATTTCCCAAGACACCTCCTGCAGGTGCAAGCAAACCAAAAGCCGCAGATAAACCGCCAAATCCAGACCAAGGACAGGGCTGGTGGAGAAACGTTCAAAAAGAATGGAGCTTTGATATACACTGAGCACCAATTGAATGATGTATACATATCATGCGAAAAAATTCAAACATATAGGTTCCAAGATGCATCAATGCAACTGGTTGATGGCATTGGCAATGGCAAGCATCAGCCAACAGCCACAAACTCAGAGGTGTCGTGTCCGAATGTTGCCCTTCCTCTCGAGGCAAGAACTATGCCGGTGCAATGAAGAATGGCAAGTCCGGGAGTCTTAGACTGTTGATGTACGTGGATGAGATACATCTATCTATTGATATATTGTATATATGTATATACATACATATTTTGTAATTAATATTGTATATATATATATATAGTGACTTTTCCACTGCTCAGGAATGCACCTGAAAAAGCACGGCCACGGAATTAGGCAGCTTGAAGGTTTGGCAGGTAATCGCCCCTTTCTCCAGCAAACTCCCTGCGGTTGTAAATCTTAACCTTCGGGGAACTTCTGATGAATCTCGGACTTGGATCTACTTTTTTGATTTCCCAATTTTGTGGAAAAAAAAGAGATAGTCCCAAAGCACCTTAGGTTTCCTTTGAATATTTCCATGGTTCAATCAATCAGACGTCCCCAAGGTTTGAAAAGAAGAAAGTCGACAGTATCGAGGTGGATGGACTTTGGGGTCAACGACATTCAGGGCGGATGAAACTCTGATTGTTCTCAGGAGATGGTGATAGGTCCATTTCTTAAAACTAAGCAGGATTCTCCATGAATTTATGGCTTGGCTCGGGGGATGATTTCATGACACGTTGAAGCACCATGAACGACTGGGAAACTTCAAGCGGGCGATTTTGTTCATCATTTGATGTTTGCCATGAGGCCCTCAGCAAAGATGAGAAGGCCGCTATTCTAGCCGACATCGAAGACGAGAAACAGAAGAAGTTGCAGGTGCCCTCTTGGTCGAATGTTTCTTCCACTTCCACAAGAGCATGTGTCTGCGTGTTTGTATCATCCATCACTCTCAGATGTTTGGAATTGCAGGTTCCAATCAGTTGGGTTGCAGCGACTTTATGAACGAAACCAACTGATCCAACACTGTTGGTGTTCTGAGTTTTTTTGTGCTCAGCGACAGGCCTTGCAGGAAAAGCAAAAGCAGCAGCAGAAAAAGACGTGCTCTCAGTTTTTGGATGGGTATTTTGAAGCATGTTGCAGCTACAGGACTTGTTTTTGTCAGACTTTGGGGGAATACAATGCCTTTTGCCTGCTTACTGTGGCATTTGCCGTTGAACTGTGGCTACAACCAAACCCTGAGGAAAAAGCAGCAAGAACAGAAGGTCCAGGATGCACAAAGGCGCTTGGGCATCCTTCACCACCTGCTTTGCTTCGATATTTGTGAAGGTTTGGTGCTGGCTGTTTGTCCTTGTCAGGTCCCAGATTGAGCAGGCCGAGGCTCTTGAAGAGGAACGACGAAAGCAGAAGGCCGAAATGTTCATCACTTTTACGTAATGAACTGTAAAGCTACCACAGATGCTGGAGATGCACTATGTTGATGCCACATTTGGAGTCAAATTAGATTGACAGGTAGCAGAGCTGAAGAAATGGCTGAAGCAGCACTGCTCTTAGTTTTTTTCGTTGTTGCTGGAGTGTGTTGTGCCCATTTGGTTTGAAGAGTCAGAAAAGGGATAGTAGATGATAGTAGTACAGTAGATGCTGAAAGGTGCCCAGAAGTCGTTGGACCCATGTACCCACACAACATATCAACACAGAGCCTTGCAACTTCCTGTGATTTTGGCGGCTGACTTTAGCCACTATTTCCCAGCAGCCAAATGATAGAGATGTACAGTTTGCAGGAAGGAGGAGCAAGACCGTGCCAAGAAGGCCGTGGGACGAGAGATGATGTTTCTTCATATTTAGTAGTTTGCGTCACACGGAGAAACGAAACCGTGCACAGGAACGGGATGCTGTCCTCTTGCAAGAATTGCAAGAAAAGGAGCTACTTGATGTGATGAATCTTGCCGTACATGAAGCTGCGTTACCATTGAGCCACCGTTTTTACGGTCCTTTTGTTTTGGAAGAAATGAGTCGAGTTGTATCTACATTGTTTTGTGTCTTTGTCTCAAATGAAACAGACCGAGCGCTTCCATGATTTTCCTCGGAGCAGGAGATTGAAAAGAAAGAGCAACAGAAAGTGCTCGAACAGTCAAGGCCAGAAGTAATGTTGGAAGCTAAAAGATCTAAAAAGTGAATCCACACAAAGTCTTGCGAGCCATAATATGTATACAATTATAAATATATATATATATATTTATATCATATTATGCTGGCCCCGATATAATTTCCAGACCCAATCAAACAGACAACGACACCACGTTGTCTCAGCTTTTGGATGGTCCTGCGACCTGTGTGAGCAATGACAGGCAAGAGCAACGAGACAAGCGTTTGCAAGCTGTGGCAAAACAGAAGGTCTGGGTGGAATGACTCGTTGAATCCCACTGTTTGATGACCCAAATCTTAGACCACCTTGGGATGCTTAAAATGTGGTACTTCATGGGTGTGTACTGTCTCCACTTGGTTAGTCGCGAACTTTGTCCATCAACAGTCTGAAATGTCAGCATCTGTGGTCATGTCAACATCACCATTCCTCAGGCGAAGTTGGAAGCACAACTGCTGGCCTCCCGCGAGGCGTCACAGATTCAAGAAGATGGAAGTTGAGGAACCTTCAGTACTTAGCCTACCAATTTCTTCAGTGTCAACAGCATATCCTTGAGGAAACTTGACAAACGCGACAAACTTTTAGAATACTGCACTGAACTCTTATTTTTGGGTCTCCATGTGGCTAAATTTCTTGGAATCCACCGGGAAGTCTTTCACCTCTTCTTCTACCTTGACAGGCGGCCATCCAGGAAAAAATCAATGCTTCCCAAAGGACTGAGACTTCAAAGCCTTCTCAGGGTGAAGCAGCCGAGGCTGATGCGCCCATGCAGGCAGGGTGAACGTGATGTGTTCATAGCTTGGTGACGATTCATGGGCTGGTCGCTGTGGCAGGAAAGGTTGGATGGTCAACCACCAGAAGAGACAGATCCCAGGATGCGCAAGCAACAGCATCTTGGCTTGAATTATAGACAGCTATCCACTTGGGGCAACTGTGACTCATGGCCATGTTTTGTCAACACAAGACAGATATATAAGAGTTTTGACAAAGCATTAGGTATGAACCAAGATGGATGCTCTGTACAGTATCCATTCTTGCGATTTTCCTCCAGTAACTTTTGTGATGTTCACCCCCAGTTGCTGTGTCATCATCTTGACCTGCAGAGGTTGTTGATCCAGCAACAACTGGGGCATGAGCGTATGGGCTATGGTCCACCGCAAGGGATACCAGGCATGCCACAGGTGCCACATGGTGGAAGCATGGCCGGGAGTACCCTCCGTGGTAAAGGAACATGCAGGACTGGAAGCCCGGGTAGATGGCTAAGATGAATGACCTGTTGAAAATGATGGATTTCTGGCCTGCTATGTTAGTTTAGCGAAGAGTAGCTGTTTTTGAAGAGGTGAAGGTATTTTGAATGAACTTTGCCGGCTTTCCTACCATGCAGATTGAGAGGGTTTCAGCAGTCTAGCGAATCAGGTGATGAAGCAAATTGATCTTAAATAATCATCCTTACCTGCTTTTCTTTCAACCCCTGCCTGTCGTGTGAGAAACAATCGCGACAAGTCCTGACATAAGCGCTTGATTCATCGCTGAGCATTGTTTACCAAGTAGTCCGTGAACATGACAGAGCTTCATCGTCGGTGCTGGGTGGTCTACGCTGTATCTAACAACATGGAAGAGCTTTGCATCCATCTGAATGTTCAAACCTAAACAGGAGAGTATACATGTCAGTCACTTCATTAGGATGTCATCTAGGGATGACAAGATCAATCTACTTCTAACCTCTCCTTGTTTTCTTCCTATAATGCCAAGTGGATATTTATCATATCAACACTGATAGACTCCCTTTTTTGGTGGGTTGTTTTCATTGCGACCCGACGGCCAGCGCATCGTGCACCGGCACATCCACCACCATGTGCACTACCATGAGGCACAGGGCCGAAGGGTTTCATCGGAGGGTGTGTGGATGGGACTTTCGGCTCAAGAGATCTTCAATCTTTTAAAAGAAAGGAACTCCCTAAAGCATGGAACATATGGAATTTTGAGAAGATTTGACTTTGCACTTAATTACTCCGGGTTTTTCCATGACTGGCCTTCTTCCGTTTCATGATTGGCTTGATATTGACTTGAGCGATCATTTGACGCTGCCAGGGTGATGGAGAGGAACAGGCTGCACTTCCATCCCTGGAAGAGCGACGGTATCTTGGCATAATAGGGGTCGCTGGCTTGCAGGCAGGGAGACCTGTGAAAAGGTTGGTGTTTGTGAAGATGTTTGACGTCTCAGTTATTCATTGTATTTCATTCTCAAGTTTGGATTTATTATCCACTTGGACGTAAGGATGCAACCCTTGAAACTGCCTTGTTTTGGTTGGCACTGCCGTCCACTAAAGAGAGTCGTTGCCTTGCAGCACATCTGCCCGATCGCTGAGGCGTATTGAGCAAGCCTCTGAAGATCGGGTGAAGCAAAAGCTGGCTGAACAGGTGCCAAAAGAAATTGGAAATCAAATTCCAAACACCTTGGCATCAGCTCTCCCAAGAGATCCTTCTCAATAAAATCACTCAATGCATTTTTGATAGGAAGATGCTTTAGAATACTCATCCTGACCCCAGCTTTAGGGAAACCCATTTAGTCCTTGAAGTTGTCTTGTGTGTGCTGCTTGTCATCCAATCCACACCAATCAGAATCCTACCAGGGCATGGGTGAAATGGAAGCCGGATTCCCTGGGTCAAGGCCTTAGAAAGATGAAGCCATGGGGAGCAACGTTTTTTCAGAAGAGATTCTGAACTTGAAAAATCATCCATTGATTCATTTTGCTGGATTCCAGTGGTTGCAGTGTGGTTCAATTTGGGGTGGAGTGATGCAAAAGCTGCAAAGATACAGATTCTGCAGCAATTTCATGGCAGTCCTTCCGGGTTAAACTCCCATGATATCAAGGCCTCATGGTGTGGACCCCGTTGCACAGACGCCAACCAGCATGCAGTGCCTTGACTGCAAAAAACTGATTTAAACTTAAACAAACAATATCAAGCTGCGTGTTCAATTTAGTTTGGGAGCTTAAGTTTGCCATTCTATGACAGTTGCAGTTTGCTTGAAAAAAAAAGACTCGCTAGGAGGAGTTGCTTCTTGAAGTTTTTTTTTTCGAAAACTCCAGAATTTCTGAGGCGATCACCGTCCCTGCCAGTCATGTGGGGAAACTCAGGGATGTGACTCCACCTTGGCCCAACAGTTTCGTGGTTTCACTCACTGAGGAATGGCAGATCTGGGATTCCCCGGACACAAGAGGTGCCCAGATGCGAGTTGAAAGGTCAAGCCATGGTGATGGCGGAGATGAAATCTCTAAGAGGGATGGAAAAATATACAGTATGTGTTTTTGTTTTTCCATGCTTGTAGCAATTTGAATACAAAAAAATGAAGTTACTTTTTGCCTTCTTTTGCCGTGATTGTTTCGGTGCCACCGCCAAGTTGTCAGTTGGAATCAGCAGGCCTTCAGACCCAACCCATCGCTGCCGCAAATTGATGCGCTGGACGGGGTTGGGTCAAGCAGCCTTTCGGAGAGATCACTTTTTCACCGAGGTTCTATCTTGAACATGGCATTTGCAGCTTTAGCAAGCAATGATAAAGGTTGCGAGTGTTAGTAATGGAGACTTCATGAGACTCGAAATTATTTGGCAAATCAACAGTTTCAATGTAGCAATCGCTTCCCACACCTACATGTTTTCCATTGGAGACCATCTGAGCCCCAGGAGCTGGGCCGCAAGAGTGGTGTGCCCAACTATGGTCAAAGTGTTGATCGTGCCATTCAGCCACTGGGCGGCAGCAGTTTATGATTAGGCAGAAAATGACACATCAGGATGATGATTCAATTGAATGTAATCCATGATGGAACTCCGCTTTATTCAAACTGAGTCATGAGGAAAGAACTACCCATGGATTCCTCTTTCCTATTGTGACCAGCCCACCGTGCCCAGTTCGTATGCAAACTCTGGGCGGCCGCGATTTGTGAAGTCTGGAATTGTCCTGACCCAAGTGACTGAAACAACAAGGAGAAAAAAATACTGATTGCAATTTTTGGCGCATGAAATATGGATCTTCACAAGCAAAACAACTGCACCTCATCCCCTTCCCACAAGCGAAACTATGCAAACAGGCGCCACCAAGATAGCTGAGAGTTTCGAGTGGCGCAAAGATGTCATTGGCACTGATAGCTAGTTAGGGGAGAAGAAACCTGGAAACCAAGATAATAGACAAGGAAAGGCGTCACAATGCATGTTGAGTTATAGAGACAATGATACCATTTCAAAGGTATTTCCTTGGTTCAGTGATATCAATTCGATTGTGCAGAAGTTCTTCCATCAAAAGATCGTTGTTCAATTGGTATTTGTGTTTTAACGTTGGTTGTATTGAAACCATCTCCATTTCCCCACAGACCCCACAGAGAACAATGTGGTGAGTGGTTAGCTGTGGCATTTTCCCAATGACATCAGATGTGCCGTGCACATAGTGACTTTTCCACGGCATCGGCAAAGCCGACGATCGTGTCAGTCCAAACAACGAATTTAATGCTTTGTTTCCTTTCATGGCGCTGCATCTTTGAGAAAGACTTGAGCATCTGTCAGATCCTTGCAACACTCTGTCAAGCACCTTTCTAAACATTTGACATTGGAATCATTCAATACCCAGAAGGATCTATTTAGATACCGCTTAGAGAACTTGCTTGTAGCTTCATTTGTTTCAAGATTTTGCAGCGAAATTGCAGAGATATCGCTTAGCTTCCAGCCGCATGCCATGTAGGATCCGTTTGGGCGGCTAGGGTGTTTCACATAGGCCTGGATCGCAGCGCGAATGGAATCGAAGGGTGCTAGAAATAAACTTGCGGACATAACCTTGCAAACGGGAAAGGGCATGGAGTATTTACGAGAATCATTGCGAATGCGGCACTCTGGATAAGGATGACAACGGATAAGGAAAGACAGGGATGACAGGACGACGATGATGAAGGTGACAAAGGATGAGCCTGATAAAGATTGAGTAAAGATTGAGGATAATAAAGGATAAGGATGATAAGGGATGAAAATAATAAAGGAATACGATAATAAAGGATAATAATAATTGAGGAAAAGGATAAGAAAAAATAAAAATGAATTACTTTACTTCGAGTGATCCCCACCATGACATTTTAAATCAATTCGTTAGATTTTATGTTAGCCTGATTGTGTTAGGTGAGGGTAAATATATAATTCATTGCTGAAATGTAGCCGGTTATTCTTAATTTTACAAATTGCAAATTGTTTGAAAGCAATCTGCTGACATATACTTTAATTATCTTTCTAATATATCTTCTGATGTTTTTGCTGGCATTTTTGCTGACATTTTGCCTGTTTTTTTTAAGATATATTTTTTCTTATTTTTTTAATTATATTTTTTAATAATTTTTTAAATAAATTTTTTAATATTCTTTTTAATATATATCTTGATATTCTTTCTGACATTTTATTTGATATTTTTTTAAATATTTTTTCTGATATATTTATTATTCTTTTTGATTTTTTTTTTTGATATTTTTTTTGATATTTCGGGTAATATTTTCTTTATTTTTTTTTAAAGACTCTTTTTGGCATATTTTTTGAGAATTTATCTATTTTTTTTTTGAAAT
>DF241809.1:94008-122618 GCA_000507305.1 Breviolum minutum Mf 1.05b.01
ATTATTCTATAATAATATATTATTTAAATATAATCTAAATTATATTTATATCTCTTAAAGATTAAAATTATATCGAAAATATATTTATGATAATTCTTTTAAATTATTTTTGATTTTAAATCATAAAATTAATAATTTATTTTATATATTAATATTTTTTTTATTTATTCGAAATAATATATCATTATTAATTTATTTTAGAATATTTTATATATTTATAATTTTTATTTATATTTTTTTTATCTTTATTTTTTTCTTAAAATCATTATTTTTATTATCCTCATTTCTTATCATTTTTATCCTTTATCATCCTTATCCTTTATCATCCTCATCCTTTATCATCCTCATCCTTTATCATCCTCATTCTTTATCATCCTCATCGTATTTAAGTGCGATACCTGGTCCCTCCACTTACATCTGTCCTTTTTAAAATTTTGTTACCGCTCGCCTATATTTTGATTTAGAAAAAAATCTAATATGATTTTTAAAATCGAAATATAATTCTATTAGATATCATTAAAATAATATCATCTAATCAATGATTATATATCTAAATGATTCATATATTTCAATCTTAATTAATCAAGATAATGATGATTACATATAATATATAATAAATCATTGATATGATATATTTTAAGTCGTGGATAAAGTCTTCTCAGAATCCACATCCAAGATGCGCTGGCCAGGGGCGGATAAATGACGAGAGAGCTTGGAGTTTAATGAATGTGATGTTAATCTTCTTTTCAATTTCTTTGGCACTGTGCCATTCTATATACATGCAATCACAATATGTATCTCCTCCCTTTTCAATAGAATGAATTTCGTTTTCCCGGGTTGGAAGACTGTGCACTTCAAAAGAGATGGCATGGACTACCTAGGATCATATTCACCTAAAATGCCCTAGCATCTTGTGTGTTCCCCAAAACGCCCACCCTCCACCTGCATCACTTGATGTGACGATACATAGAGCTCCATGTTCAACAAATGCTTGGTACCTGGGAATTGGATACGATTACCTCACACCCCTGAGGCTGCCACGTTGAAAAATATCCAGATATTGTATGTTGTCTCAAGCTCCCTATGGCTACCGTACTAGTAGCACTAATACTAATAAGTCGTAAGGGGGTAACATGATGCGGCAGAAAAATAGAGAGAGAGAGAGACACTGAGAGAGAGAAAAAAATAAAATCAAGATAAACATCTAAAGTCTAAAGTAAAAGTAAATGCTTTGGATGAGGCCGCCACGGAACATCTATCAAGAGTTTCTCATCCGGGCATACAGTGTCTGTCCATCTTTGTATGATGATACACGTTTTCTTACAAATGCAAGTGAAGGCATCGATGTAAAGGTTTTTGGCACTCAACAATGCAGCACTGCTCCTAGCATTTCAATCGGGGCACCATCTGCAAACTCCAGCTCAACATGCTCTGCTTCAAATGTCTCCTCGCATTCCAATATTGGACAAACCCATAGTTCAACAAGCACTTGCCAGCACTACACCCGCAGTGGTGCACACTTGGCTGCAAATATCCATCCAAAAATGAAGTACTCATACTATCCCACACGAAGAAAAACAGGCTAGGAGTGCTGGCAGTTCTTCATTCTCGCTTCGTGTAGACACCGAAGGTCCATCGTATTTCTCAATCAAATGCTTCACATTACACCATCATGGAATCCGAAAACAAGAAACTCCAAGAAGATGTTCCATTTTCCAGACTCCAGACCTCAAAGGCTATAATTTTGCCGGGATATCCCTCAAATCATTTTTTCGTAGTCTACCATTCTCAAATTAGATTTCCTAGTCATCTGCAAGCCCAATGAAGTGCTTACGTGTCCATTCCAAGGATTTGTCCAAAATGGGTCCAACTTCAAGGCACAACAAAACATTCACTACCCCTCCTCCTCAGCAACTTCAACCTAGAGAGGTGCAAGGTATTAAAGTTGATGACGAAGAAGCTAATGACTCCAATGCTCAGATATTTTTTTGACGGAAAGAAACCAACTATGAGAAGATATTGGTCTTAATCATCTTAAAGAAGACTGAAACAAAAGGTTGATGTGGTTTACATGGTTCTGTGTTTCATAGGAACAAACAAATGCACCAGTTGCCTGCTCCAAGCTCGGAGATGTGTCTGTGGGGACCTCTGCCTGCCAGACCCGCTGCAGGTGTCCCATTCCAAATACATGAGTTCACCCACCTACCTGAGGGTTCAACAGAAGTTATCCTTAAAACTCATTCGCCAACCAGAATGAAAAAAACATGTGCGCAGTCCAAACCTTTTTGGGATCTAAATCGTTACAGCTGCATACATGTAGTGACTCACGTATACAGTTTCAATGGCCAGATGAGATTCTATGTTTCAAGATACGCGGTGACGACTTCCATCCTGTCAATGACGTCCCTTCAAATCCTGCCTCGGGTGGAGGCGTTTCAGACCTCGGCTTTTCACTCCAGCAGGTGGTTTGTTCCGGGAAGTTTGAGCGGAAGAAACACAAAACAAAGGGCTTTGAAGAACAAATTAAAACCAGATGAAAACAAGCAGATTTGTCTTTTCCAGAAATGTTGCCAAACCAAAACCTTTTTTATTGGAGTAGACTGTGGGGGATGCTGATTGATAAATCGGGTACTGGGTGGTACTGGTACTGCTGGATGCTGGCCAGTTTCACAACTCTCAAGTGGGAAGTCGAAATCGATTGCTAGGCGCAGGATGCATCACAAGCACCAGCAACACAGGGCGACAAGATCAGTCGCTATCCGGGGAAAAAAAAACTATCCTTGCAACATCTAATGCAGACGGGGAACAGTTTGAAATGTCCTAGCGAACCATTGCCATGGCCACACGGTTATGCCACGTGGCCCCAGAGACTGAACTGATTTGATCCCTTATGTTCACCCCACCACTAATGCAAATTTCTTTCAAGATGTCTTCCAGGTTTTCCTGTCTGAATAGAAATCATTCTTTTCACCACGTTGAACGTCTTGACGGGCACAGTATCCACAAAGCGTTTTCAATCTCCATCCGGATACCTCTCTAAGTTGCGGGCATCTCTGTGTCCTGCACTGCAAATTCGTCACTTGGATCAGAGATTCTTGCGGGCTTACTGGAAGACTTGACGTGCGACAACTCTTCAGCAGGAAGTACAGCTCCAAGGACAAGAATACACATTCAATGACACAATGAACGATGTTGTTGTTGATGTTGATGACGATGATGATGATGATGATGATGATGATGATGATGATGATGATGATAGTATGATGATGATGATGATGATGATGATGATGACGAAGACGATGACGATGACGATGACGATGACGATGACGATGACGATGATGATGATGATGATGATGACGACGACAATGACGATGGTGACGATGACGATGACGATGACGGTGACGATGACGNACGATGACGATGATGATGATGATGATGATGATGATGATGATGATGATGATGATGATGATGATGATGATGATGATGACGATGATGATGATGATGATGATGACGACGACGACAAGAATCAGAATCGTGTAGTGATATGGTATGGTATGGTGTTATATTATTATATATAGTATCATATGATTGTATAACATATCATAGCATAACAAAACAAAACACAATGCAACATGATATAGCATACCAATACATATCATTGCGTTGCTCACACATCACCGATTATCAGTGGCTAAGTTTGACAAAAGTCTGTACCCAAATTCATCGAAGCAGGGTGGATCGAGATACACAGAGTGGCATGATTCATACCATCCCATCAATGAGGATTGTTTTCGTCCAGTCGAGTACTGACAGCAGGGGATTGATAACAACAAAATTCTCTTCATAGCTTCCGTCTTTGGAAGTTCTTAGACACTGCTCACTATCGTAGCACTTGAGATAAGAAGCTCAGCTTTATGCCGGCTGGAAAGTAGGTGCTCCGGGTGCTTTAACCCATCCATCTAAAGCGTGAAATGGATCATCCCGAAACAATCCTATTGCTACTTTTTTTTCAAACCAGGCCGAACCATCTGGCCATCCAACAAACGTGAAAGATGAACGCTTTCCGCCGCAACTCCTGCCTTCACTGCAAGGGCTGGCAGTTTAGTGAAGTTGAACCTCAAGGGTCTGACAATCTTGATTTTGGAAGTTGTCTCTCTATAGATTCAGAACCTGGGAAATGAAGTCAAACTGATGCCCGGGACTGTTCTGCAAACTCAATGGGGTCCAAAATTCAGTTTCGCACAACAATGGGAATCCTATGTGTTCTGCTTTGCTTGCCACTCTTCCGAAAGGCCCGAAAGGTATTCGAGTCCGATCCTCAACAAGTGGATAGGGTTGGGACTCATTTGGCCAGGATACAAACTACTTTTGTCGGGAATGAATTCATAAACGAATAAACGAATGAAATAGTGACCCTTTCTCTATTCACCCCCTATTTGTCTGGCATTTTACAACAGCATGTTTTTCCGTAGTTGAAGCCCATACAAAAGAGGTTAAGCTTACTAAATCGGAAGAATTGACCCTTTTGGTACCTCATTTGGATTCCAGACTTTTTGGGCGGGTCCCAAAATTGTAGCACTTTGGGGCAAGTTGAGTTGCACCCAGGGGGGGCTATTAATAAGGGGTCGGCATTAAGATGAAAGCCACGTTTTGTCCCCCATTGACTTAGGGATCCCAACTCCAAGTTCGGGCTGGCATAGCGCAGCATCGGTAAGAAGCGATGCATCCAGTCAGAGGCCTTAAAGATGAAAAACAGAAATGAATGATACTGTTGATGGAAGAAATCCTGCACCACCTGGGATGTATAAAACCCTGTAACTAATGGGATAAACTATCTATCAACTGGTGCAGGATTTCTTCCATCAACAGTATCCACCGTTATCAACCCCTGGTTGGTTGAAAGTTGCCTTCCATGTCTTGATTGAAACTGGGAACCTCCTCATTGTGGTTTTTTCATCTTTCACTAAAATTTTGACTACTTATATAATTTCGCATCAAACATTTTGGCAGGCGGAGAGATTTCTAAGATACCACACCACTTTATTTTCGCGGCACACCACTCGGATGGCAGTGATGCTCCTTTTGCCAGCACGTCATAACATGAGCGACGCCGCTTGCGAGTCAAGCATCAATTTTTGTCGCGTTTCTCTTGTGAACATGTTGTCAAACCCCAAGTGCTACTGAGACTGCAAGCTGCCAGCTTGTCCTTGGAACCAGTGGTGTGCCCAGCATCAAGCGTTCAACGCGGCGTGCCATGGCTCAGCCGCAGAAATTGGCGAAGTGATGATTGCACATCTACTCAATGCAACATACAAATGCCGATGATGGCCAAGAGAAACATGAACAAATGAACAAACGTCCTTGATGTTCGAATGCCCAAGATCCGAGCTGGGAAGTGTGGCCATCAAGATCGAAAAAACTGACAAGCACGATGCAAACCCAAGGCTAGAACCAACACCAACAGCCAGTCAGCCCAGCGAAAGATTCGCTTCAGACAACACCGAATCTATCCCACTTCATAGGACATGCAATGCAGGAGCACACTGACTATTGCCCAGCGGGCTTAGAATCGGCCATGAATGGTAGCATACTTGTATGGAGAACTTGCAGTGACTTCAGGTTCAATAACACGTCATACGGCCTCGCATTTCTTTTCACCCTGTCTTTGAGAACTTGAGTCGGTGTCCGCTGGATCGGCAAACTTTACCACGCAAAAGAATCTACCAGAAGCATTTTGCTGGCACAAGACCCCTTGACACCAAAAATTGATGGCAGACAATGGTTCTTGGGTGATCTTGGGTGATCTTGGGTGAGAAGAGGACGGCCAAAGCCTGAAGAAGCAAGCCATTTCGGGCCATTTCCTCATCCTGAGTGGCAATAGCCCTTGCATGAGAAGAGAGGTCTTTGGCCACCAGCAGATGTCCATTTGACCCATCCACGCAAGAGACTCTTACCAGACAAAATTTGTCTGTACAAGACCCTTGGTCGCTGGATCAGAAGCAAGCCCGCAATGCATTTCTACCAGACAAATTTGCTGGTACAAGACCCTTGGTCGCTGATGCACCCAAGATCCTCTCTGCCACAACAACACCAAAAACTGATGGCAACCATGAGTTCTTGGGGGTTCTGATCTTGGGTGATCTTGGGTGAGAAGAGGGAAGAAGGGAAGCATAGCCCTTGCATGAGAAAAGAGGTCTTTGGACACCAGCAGATGAATAGGAGATGTCCATTTGACCCATCCACGCAAGAGAATCTTGCAAGAGCTTCAGCAAACCTGGACCGTCGCACTATGATCCAAGGAGCTTCTCCTTCATTGCAAGACAAAAATTGCAGCTTCGAAAGCAACGGTGGCAGTCCCCAGGTGTCGATTTGTAGATCGGAATCGAATAGGCACCACAACAAATACAATATATTATATAAGAATTGCGCTTGTTTGTTCAGATGCTACGTAAACCATTTGCTTCCTGCCTGGAAGGACCACATGATGATAGACACTCTACTGTACATTCATTGTATACATCAAACAAACATAAACAAATTGTGTCTGGGTCTAACACTTGCTTTCGAAGGGGCAGAGGTCGCTGACTCAATGAATCCTCTCATTAGGAAGTCGGGACTCTCTCTGTATGGCTGATTGTCCCCACTTCCATGGCTGTGTCAAGATGCCACCCAGTCTATCTGCAAACTACAAGCCATGGATCGAAATGGTGGGGCTGCTTACAAGGGTAGACTGGCATATCTCAAAATCTGGTTGGCATCGATTGTATATAATGAGGAACCGAGGGTCACATGCATTGACACAGCTAGTACAGTCTAAAAATAGATAAGTGTCAGGGTTCTCAGACTTGCCTCAGGCCTCAGAGGCTTCAGGTTCCGACTTGAATAGGATGAAGGCCTCTTTTGAGATCTTCTCCATGATGCCTTGCTGCAATGTCTCCGCCTCTGACTTCCAGTTGTCGTCGGTGAACTTTTTGCTGATCTCTTTTGTTGATTTCTTAAGGAGGAGCACAACGGTGTCGAAGAGGCTGTTGGAGACTTTAGTCAAGCTGGAAGTATCTGTCAGAATGTGCCAATTTGTGAACAACTTGTTCCGAAGATTCTGCATGTGGCTCAAGTCAGTTGTTTCTATCAGGTTAGCACTCAAATCAGAAAGATTCTCACTGCACTCCTGGGTGGTTTTCCTGACAAAGCTAAAGAGAGGCAAAAACAAAGCTGAAAGCTTCAGAGAGGAGCTGCCTGCGTCATCATACATCTGTTGCGCAAGACGGCCACATTCTGAGGAGATTTTCTGCACCTCCGACAAGGAGTCCAAAAACTGTTCGTTCAACAACACTTCACCAGCCATTCTGTCCATCAGTTCTTGCAGCCTTGCGCATGCGGCGCCTAATCTAGACACCAAGGTCCTTCCATGTTCAAGAGCTTTTCTGAGCAGCTCCAAACCTCCAATCATCTCTGTGACATCTTCATCACCAGCAAACTTGTGACCACTAGGATATCCACTCACTGCTGATTGCATGACCTCGTTTCGGACAATAGACACAACTTTTTCTGGTAGTGGCCGTAGCAATCTTACGCCTTCATTCAAGATGATCCTCTTCTCGCGCTCGGCACCCAAAGTGATCAACTTCTGTACCAGCGGCTGGTCATCCTGCATTCGACTCTAACATCAGGGCCCTTCACCACTTCCCATGAAATACAAATTGTGAATCAATGTTTGGTCTACACTTAAAGCTCATCTTGTTTCTATCACCATGAGTTGCCTAAATCAAAGGAAGACGATCAGCAACAACATTATGCTTTCTAGAGCGTATTTGATTCTTCTTCGAGAAACACTGTTTATAAAGCTCAAAGTCCTCTGTCACATGAAAGACAAAACAAGCATCTCTTCCGTTGTCCATTTGTACTCTTTAGTCTGCAGCCGATAGAAAATGACTTTTAGAAGCACAACCATCTGATTCTGCTGGGTGTGAGTACGTCCAATAGTGATTCTTGAATCTGATGTGCAACTAGAAATCGTTGCGATGTATAACGGGAGCAACAGAAGGAGAGGAAGAACTAGCCACTCTATAGTCGCAATTTGTGATAGAAAAACATGTTGCCACCACACTTTTAACTTTTGGCCAAGCGAAATACGAAGCACAAATTTAACTCGTCATTTTTGGTGACATCAGACTGCAAAGGAAAGAAATCTTTGCAAAATCTCAGTCTTTGGAGGCGCTAAACAGAGTCAGTCTTAGCTGCTTGTTGCCGTATCCAGTGGAGTGGCCGCAAAAAATTGAAGAAAAATACTTATTTTTCCATGACCATCGGCCGGCAAAAGAGGGTGTTCTTTTGCTTGTCAGTTTTGAAAACTGGAAGTGAATTGGAGAAAGCGCGGCATGTTTATACCATGTTTTGCATGCGTGTTTGACAAATATTAGTAGTTTTTCACGAAAGGCCAAAAAGCACCAGAAAACCCTGCAAATAGCGGTGTTTTGCTTTTTGTTCGTACAGATGCAGAAATGCTGTAAAACACATGGTTTCGGTACACCCAACACCACATGACTGTAGGAAGAAGAAAGTCTTTCAAATCTTTGATCCCGGTATGGTGGGCCCCTTCATGGGAGGGTCGTGAATACCTTAGGAGAAGCTTCACAAAGTCTTCCTGAAGGCGAGGTTGCCTTGAACTGAAACAGGCATGTATGTGTAACGGGCATGACGGGCATACAGGCATCACCCAATTTTTTTCTCCGTGACCTCAAAACCACTAGCGACGCGCCTTCTTCATAGCTTCATCGAGACACGTCTTGTCGAATTGGTCCGCTTGATTCACATTCGCCCCTGCATCCAGCAGCCGGTCAGCCACCTTCAGGCAGAATCAGCTACAAAGGTAGCCAACTCGCAAGAGGCGTATGTTCTGCACACGGAATCTAGGTTTAGACTCACTGTTTCATGGAAGTCAAGGCAAGGGAATCTTATTTGTACAACCTGCACCCTTCATATCCTGTCATATTAAATTACGTGTATATTTGTACGTACAACTATATATTATATACAATTCAAACTAAAATCCGTGGATACCCCAAGGTAGCGCCAGTGTGATGTGTCCATGGGATTAGGCAGCCCTCCTTTCCCAGCCTCTGTAGGATCTGTAAAGCCATTCCGTATGGCAATTTGGAGCGGAGTGGTCTTGTGCAAAGGCGTTGCATTGACATCTGCATGGGCTTCCATTAGCATTGTGACCACCTTGACGTGTCCCTTCATTGCGGCAATATAGAGTGGCTGGGCATGGCTTTTAATCTTTAGCGAATAGTCAGCATTTCTTGAAAGCAACGTGCTCACAATGTCTCCATAGCCTTTCCTCAGTTCAGTCCACCATATGCTCCAAGGTCATCATTGCATAAGAAAAAAAAGGTAACTTGAAGCTGCACTGACCAAGTTGACAAAAAAAAATCTCAAAAACCATTACAATCACTTCACCTGTTGGAGTTGCTTCTGGAGAAACTGACATTTTTTGGTAAGTGCTTTTGAATAGATTTTGATGAAGTTGTTGATTCTGAATTGAACAGCCCAAGCTCTGGGAGCTGATGAAGAGAGCTGTTGCCATGCTGTCATTTTGCGCATTCACACTGGCGTTTGCATCCAGCAATAGTTTCACCAAGCTTGTGTGCCCGTTCTGGCTGGCAATGTACAGAGGAGACGTCTTGTCTTTCTTGCCCTTATTGACGTCGGCTTGAGCTTCAAGAAGAATTTGTGCAACAGCATCGTGGCCACCTCAAACATCTTCATTTGGGAAGTGGCATGCAAAGGCGGGCTGCTTGTCCACGCTTCAACTGATGAACTGTGCTTTTTGGGTGAATTTTCCTGTCTAGCTTTTTATATAAAACAGGTTCCAAGGTAGGATCCTAAGTCAGTCCGTGTTTGCAGCTGCGAACACATGAATTCTGAATATATCATTTGCTGCCAGCTGAAGGAAATGTTCAAACAGAAACTCACATCACATCCCATCCAACAACGACCTTGGCTTGCAATAAACATGGGCGTCTCCTCAGTGTCCAACTCTTTATGAACACCTCGGCGCACGGGCTCCATTTTATCTCGGGATTCTGAACCGTTTGGAACGTGCTTTGCAAAACACATCCCGTCTCGGAAGTGGCAAGTGGTTTACTTGAACAAAATGGTTGCCATCTCAGGCTTCCAACACCTGACCCCTTCGAATTTCACATGGTCACTGTCTCATTGCTGATTCTGCTGTCGAGGGTCTGGCACGAGAGTCGATGAGATAAGACACAACACCTGGATGCCCATTTTGTGAGGCCAAGTAGAGAGCCGTTGCACCACCCTTCTTCGCTTCATTGATCAACTGCGGTTGGCGGTCAAGCATTCCACAATTGTTTTTCAGGTATCTGAAAGCCCAATTGAATTAAGCCTAACCTTTCATGTGAAACCCGTTGCATCTTTCTAGAGCCAAGAGCAACAAAGTGGAACAAATAGTCAGGAGCCTAAAAACCGCCATTGAAATGGATGGTTTTTGTCAAAACCTGACTCTTGATTCTTGCTCCTGCACAGCCTGGACTACTCTTTGAGGCAAGTACCTCGACAGTGTGAAGTCGATTCCCTGCCTCAAGCATCCTTTCTGGAGAAAAATGCTCTTGTAGCTCCTGGCAAGCCAGGTAACATGGAGATTTTCTCGAAAAAAATAGGTTTCCATGGCTTGCATGTCAGAATTCTCTCTTCAAAGGGCGCGGTCCAGCTCAGGCGAATCTTAACTCCCAAAAGGTTTTGGCCAAGCATTCAAGTAACATGAAGGGATGGTGTGAATACATACATGCCAGCACTTCAATTCATCCAGTTGCCAAAGGTTACATCTGGCAGGGAACTCCTCCCAACACACTTTGATTGAAGCACATGCACAACACACCCGCACAAGCCCACCTTTGTCAAGGCTTTCACAATTTCAAGGTGTCCATTCTGAGCTGCAACAAGCAATGGACCAGAGCCATCCTCCGTTCGTTCTATCAATTGACATTCCTGTTTCTCCCTGCGGGCATGGAGAAAACGGTCGAAAAAGAGTTGGAGACATGCTCAGATTTTGAGATTCAGATTAAAACTGATGAAATTGGGCGCAGCCGAAGGATATTGTGGTTTCTCGCTACTTGCTCACTCCCCACAAACTGATTAATTTGGGCAGCATTAATCAAGAACTTTTGCAATGTACATTGCCATGGAATCTGGCTGCTGAACAACCGCTTCCTGCCTCAGGCGCTGTCGTTCTTGCTTGAAGAGAAATAGGCACACATCCAGATGCCCATTCTGAGCAGCAATAAAGAATGCAGATGCATTTCCTGAGGACTTCAGATTCATGTCAGCTTTCTTTTCATGTAGACATTCCACCACAGCAAGATGCCCATTTTGCGCTGCAACATAGAAGGCGCTTGTCCCATTATTCAAGCAAATGTTCACCAGCTTCTGGTCAGATCCTTCCAAGTCGTCAGCTTCCACCAAGCCCTTTACCACCTCAAGGTAGCCGTTCTGAGCCGCCACAAAGAGTGGGGTAGCTCCACTCTTCATGCCCTTTCGGATGCATGCCCCATACTTCAGCAACAGCTGGACAGCGTCTTTCTTGTCGTTCTGTGCTGCAATCAGAATTGAAGTTGCTCCATCGTTGGCCTGGAGATTAGCATCCGCTCGGGCATCCAGCAGCAATTGCAGTGCTTGCATGCACCCCTTCTGAGCAGCTATGTAAGTTGGGGAAGCGCCACTTTTCGTCCGCTGATCGATGCAGGCTTGCCTCTCAAGAAGGTACTCGACAATCTCCTTGTGGTCGTTCCTCGGCATGCAGAACAAAAAGACTTGAAAAGAAAGATTCCTGTAAGGTGGACTCTTGGCCAAGCCGAACTTGGTAACTCGTTGCTTTCATTTGTTTTGACTTGCTCTTTGTCTGTTGAATGTACCTAGTAATGGTCGAGTCTGCGACAAAAAGTTTACAAAAACTCATGAGACATAGACTCCAAGGTAGAGAGTGCTGTTTGTTTTCCGAAGCAGTCTGTGTTTTCAAACTCAATTTTCTCGAGAACAGACATGCAAGCCAGGGCACTGGGCAGCAATGAACAGCGGAGAGGCGTCTGTGACATTGGCCATGTTCTTGTCGGCTTTGGCCTCCAGCATCATCTTCACAATTTCAAATTCACCCATCTGAGCTGCAATGAAGGTGGGAGTGGCGAAGTCGTCGGTCTGCTTGTCAGGCTCTGCACCAGACATTAACAGGAAGGCCGCAGTGTCCTTGTGGCCATTCTGGCATGCAACATACAGTGGAGATGCATTGGTCTTCAAAGACAGGTCGACTTCAGCCCTGTGTTGCACCAAGAATTCGACTGCTGTCTGGTTGCCGTACTGACTTGCAATAAAGAGGGGCGAAGCACCAAGTTCATCCTTGGCAGCTCCCGCAAGTAGTTCAAAGTTCAAAATCTGAAAACAAAGCTCCTACAACTTGAAAGTTTACAATTCACAACAAGTGCGTGAGTTTCTGACCGACCTAGGTTGAAGCAGCCTCGATATGAATGTAGCGTCAGCCTCTGTGTCTGCCTGCTTCACTGGCAATAGAATCAATAGAATAAAACCTGATGAAGGATACTTGCACTACTGCCTTCACAGAAGCTTGCAAGATTGCGGAACAGATTTAGAATGACCTGCTTTGGCTTCCTTCGGCACAACATTCCCAGCCGAGAATGCGTGAAGAAAGAATTGTACCAGCGTAGACCCCAAACAGAATGCACAAACATAGACCACTCATGTCATCCGCAACAAAGACAGAAGTATATATAGACAAGCAGCAATAAGGAAACGAACGACAACGAGAACAAAAAGACAATCAGAGAGACTTGGGGACACAATGGATGAGAGCCTCCATCCCAGCCCCGCTTCAGGCAAACAGGAAACAAGCAGGCCTTGGCAAACAAATGTCACAAGAGCCAAAATCCTGCATCCCAGCCCAAGGAAAAACAATGGACGAGAACCAAAACTCTTCCGACCGGCTCACAACAGAAGCAAACCTGAGGAGACAAGTAGGGAAATAATGGGGCAGCGTAGGCCGCACACAGAATGTGCCAACATAAACGAGATATTTTTGAACGCATGACAAAGACACCACCAAGCGATTAACAATGAGTACACAAGTGACAGTCACAAGACAAGAGCAAGGATGGAACTGGGGAGACAACTAGATGAGAACCAAAATCCTCTGACCGGCCCACAGAAGGCAAGGAAAAGAAAGGAGACCAGTAGGAGATTTGGTAGGCAAATGGAAGACATGTGTCAAAGGAGGATTGACACCAATAACAGAGACAAATTGGAAAAATGGAGAACCAAAGTGGTAAACAAGAATATCCAAAAACTCATACGCCACTGCCTGAAAGCTATAGGTGCAAAGAGCCTGTCGTCAATGAGTCAACTTTAGCTGGGAGAGGGCCCTCACTTTTGCAGGCAAAATGCACGGTGCCTTGATGAAACACTGTAATTTACAGCATGTTTAGTCCCAAACAGCCTCTCCGGAGCTATTTTGCAATTTACCGTCATCTTGAGCGCCAAAAACGGAACCAAAAAACCTTTTTTCAAGGGAGGATCACGAGCTAAAAAAGTGGAGGATCACGAGCTGTTTTAAAAAACGGAAAAATTGTTGCAAAGCATGTCTTTTCACATTTTGCCTTGTAAGAATACCGCGGAAATGAGTGTTTGCCTGGTTTGCTTAGAAAACACTGCTATTTACAATCCATTTCTATTCCCATGTCGAAAAAAACACTAGGCACGCGCAAAAAACCGTGTAGTGTGAATACCAGTGTTTTGGACAATTTTCGTACTCGATGCTGCAAAAACATTGCAAATACCAGTGCTTTTTCTTCTAACGAGTACAATATGCTGCAAAGCATGGTTCTTGACGTATATTCACGCAGAAGTATGTTGTTCACAAATCCTTGATCTCGGTGTGGGCGGCCCCAGCCACTGAGCGGCGTGAATAAAGGAGACGAACCTTGACAACGGATACTATAGGTTGCATCAGGTAAACTGTTTGAATCAGGAAGCTAGAAAACAAACGGACAAAATGATTCGGCCAAGGCATCTAGTACAGCGCAAGGGAGTAACAACCCCACAGGTAAAACCTTTTCATGGAAAACTTTCTGTTAAAGGAAGTGATTTCCTTCTGACCAATCCCACATATAAACTAGGAGGAAACCCTATTCCACTATGTAATTCAAGACTTATAAATTTTGCCGGAGAACCTATCAACATCCAGCTGTTGGTGAGCCTCCCCCGAAGACTCGTTCTAGCCGAGATGCCTGCTTGTCAAATTTTGCACAGGCCATGTCCAAAATCTTCAGCTTGCTCAGATCATCATATCTTGCCGCTTTCCAAGCTGCTGTTTCACCTCTTTCGTCACCGACATCAGGATCTTGAAAATTCTCCAAGTGGCCTGGAAAATGAATCCACCCATCCACAACACACACTGGAAAGCTGTGCATGAGCACGCTGCACTTGTCTAAAGCAAACAAAGATGCATGTTCATGCTAATTCCTCTCAAAAATACGAATCGAATCAGACACTTGGATTCAAAAAATGTGTTTTTTCCCCAACAGCTTTTCTGCGGCAAACAATGCATTCATTGAAAAGGGGGTTGAAGGGTGTAAGACTTGTTTCACACACGTCGCCTTGAATCAGGAGATCCGTCTCAGAACCAATCCGCTCTGCAGAACGGAGAAAATCCTTGGACTTCTCTGGGTCATTGCGAGAGTTGTGGCCCACGGTGACGTGCATTTCTCTTGGACTCCCAAGAGCTTCCCATGACTTGTTGGTCTCTGCTACCCCATGGCCTCGGAAAAGATCGTCACGCCAACCCCACAGCAGAATGCACAGTGACACACGTATACGGTCAAATCTGATGAGATCCAAGAAAACTATACAAAACTCATTCACTATATAATTACCATTCTAAACCCATTGTGACACCGACAAAATAACCATTCACACTTACTAAACGTCGCTTCAAGAATCCATCTAGTGTGATTCCAATGGCGAAATAGGACACGCGTTCGTGTCTCTCCTTCATGTAGTACTGTTGCACATAGTCCCTGATAAAAGAAACGAAATCATGTTCCTCCAAAAAAAGGAGTCTGCGCACTACAAGTGTTTGTCCACTGAGCATAAGAAGGACCACGTAATCCAAAGCCATCATCAACCTGAGCTTTGCACAGTACTCTGCGGACCACACTAGGCTTGGTTTGCAATGCGTGTTATGCCAAATCCAAACTAAACCCAAAACTCAAACATGCATTTTGGATTTTTGGAAGTGCCGAAGGTGTCCCACTGCTTGATGACTAGCCAATTTGGCGCAAGGTGTCTGATTCCCACACACATGGTCCACCCTGCCGTCCAACTCGCTATGTGGAAATCGGAGATTCTTTTCCGGCTTGAAAAACCGTGGCCACAAGTATGACATTACACCAGCATAGACATCAAATAGCATGTTTCATTTCAACCAATATCTACAGTACAGCAGACCAAAACCACAACTTCATTTTCATCCTCATTGTCAGTGTTCTTCTTTCCAAAAAGTTTGCCACCTTAGCACATACATGGCTACATCCATGGTGTCAGATTGTAACCAAAACAGTTTCAGATCGAAGAACGCAAGATTTTTCAATTCACACCCATTTTGTGATATCCTCGGTTTTTATTGTTCCCCAACAGCAGAATGCTATGGGGTCTTTGCACAATGTAGATTTTGGTGTGTTCTGGGCGAGCTGGGGCGGTTTCTATTGTTGCCTGCAACAAAAACAAGTGTTAACGTTTTCCCAAATGCATAGCGAAGGGTTCCGTTTTATGAGTATTATGAGTGGGGGTCCGGGGGTTGAGTTGTGTTTGCCGATGGTGGGTGTCGCGACCAGCACGGTTCGCCGCCGTCCGCCGCCGTTCACAAGTATTGCGTTAATGCCGTTCCGTTGGGCCGTTTGTCGACGCATTTTGCTGACAATAAGCTATGAGGGATCCCGGACGTTGTGGATGTGTTGTGGATGTGTTGTGGTACTTTTTGGGTTGCTGGGATAGCATTCGCGGCATGTGCATTTTGCGTGGTAGGTCCAATAACTTCGTGACGGCTCGGCATGAGATGCATGTTTGTTAGATCCGCAGGTTCCCCACGAGGGTATGTAACCAAACACCACCCAATTTACAAAACCCATTTTCAACCCTTTGGAAGCTATTGAAACCCAGCAACTCTTCGCAAGCTCCAGCTTTTTGGGCTAACGCAAATGGAGTGTTGCCTTCTGAGTCCTCTTTGTCCACGCTGGCGTTGTGATAAATCAAGGACTTGACAGTCTCCAGATGTAGAGCCACAGCGTGGTCGTGCAAAGCTGTTCGCTGAAGCCCGTCTGCAAAGTTGATGTCTGCTTTGGCCTCTGTCAAGTTCTTAATACTTTCAGGCATGATGTCTGCAGCACGAAAGCAGGTGTCCGCAAAGTCCTCAAAAGCCCTCTCTGCCGTCTGGCCCAGTTGTTGGGCATAATGGATAGGACTCGATTCTTGGAGTAGATCAGCTCGAGGTTGGCATACCAGTTTGACCATGTGATTGAGCAGCTCTGGTCCCTTTGAATTGCATACATGGATCTTGCTCGACTGAATCAAGTCTGCTGGAATCTTCTTGAGGGCAGGAACGATTTTCGGCAATCTCTTGAGTCTCTCCAGGACCTCATTTATGAAGGATCCGACCTCCGTGCACTTCACTTGATCAGATCCACTCTTGCTGTTAAACAAATCTCGAGCAGTCTTAGCTATCGTTTCCCGGAGTTCCTCGAGCAAGTTTTCTGGGCTGATTTTGGAGGACGCACTATATTCCTCCAGAACCAATTGTTTGATCAGCCATCTGGGGAGCTCATCTGCAATAAGAATCGACTCTTTAATTTGCTCAATGAACATATACATGGCATCCATCGTTTTGTGGAATGCTTTCGGGTACGTACTCCGCGGGCTTCGCCTCCTGTGGTGTTTGTCCTGAGAGACAAGGACACAACAGTTGGAGAAAGTGGAGACTAATGCTAGCTACTCATGTAATTTGGATCTATATGGAGAGCCAGGTGCCATGAAGGGCTGGCCGGTCCCCAGCCGTACATTTGCATCATGTTTCCGCCATTTCGTCATATCTCGTGACGGTGACAACAGCGACAACGCGGGCACCTCTGTGACATTGTGCCTGGCCAACAAGTTCTGAATCGCTTCAAGGAGTTTGGAGCAATCATCCTGATCCACAGCAGGAAGAATCGATCCACTTGTTCGTGACACAAAAAACATGGAAAAATTGCAGAACTAAAAAGATAAAGGCTGTCTTCACTTTCTTTTCAATTGTGTGCTGCAGTGCACCTAAACATGTTCAATGATAATTGAGACTGCTTGTGTTGAATATTCTTCCTGGATCCGACCATCCCACCACTCCACATAACGGCCTTGCCAACCATGACGCATGTGCCAGGCTGCTCAGGCAACTTGCTGAAAAACCGACTTTTTATGGAAGGGCCATCAATGTCATGCATGAACCTCTTCTGCTCATCTTCCTTTGCAAGGTCCACCTGAAACAGTGCTATCAGTGATGGTTCGTGTGTTCTAAGCCCGACGCCCTTTACTTGAAACAAATCATTCTTTTGTGGACAATAAACCTACCTCTGCATATTTGGACTGTTTGTTCCGGTCTATTTTGATTACCTGCCTTTTTGAATCGGTGAAACTTTTGGGAACAAAAAATCTTTTGACACCTCTCCTTTCTTCTTTCTTTACCTATCTGTAATTTTTTGTGTACCCTGAATACACTCCGAACACGGCATCTCTTACAGGGCTGTGGGGGACATGCTTTGTCGGTGTCTTTGAAACAATGTGGCTTGCAAAGGCGAAAGAGCAGCGCAGCAGCAGCAGCACCACCACCGCCGCCAACCAAAAAAAACAACCTACAACCAACAAGTAATAACCACGAGCACAACAATGATAAAGATGAAGAAAAGACGTTGTTGATCTCAGGAAGACTAGTATGTTCAGGATGTAAAATGCTGGGGTGCTGCTCGACAGGTTTGGCATATTTGGGGGATCTGTCAGCACTTCTCAACACTTCCGGAACTGCACCTTTGTTCCACAAAGGATGACGTGGGTCAACTTTCCGACTCTGTCTATGAGAGTTTCAACCACTTTTGCGCCAACATCCACGAAAGCATCAGCATCAGCAACAGCCATGACCAGGACCACAATGAGTCTGTTCTCATCACTTATCTTGGCAAGAAGATTATCCAAGACCTTGTGCTGGTTTGAATCACAAAGGCCTGGTGTGTCGATAAAGCTTAAGTCCTGGCCATGGATTTTGACCTTGGTGACCGCCATGTGACTGTTCCCTGCTGCTTCATGCTGCAGCTCCGAGCCTCAGGGTAACGTATCCACACAGAAATAGGAGTTGATACTCAAAACGGCAAATAAAACCTGTTGTCAAGCCCTTGTTTCTGGGGTGCGTCTGGGGCAAGTTTAGGGGAGGCTGGTTGGGAGGCCATGAACACATAGTCTCGCACTTGGACAAATAGAAACTTGGAAAAACGAAACCAGCTCCTGCATCTTCCGCTTCAGCTTCAGCTAGAGTTGCAGAAAAATCGTAGCTTTTGTTGGCCAGCGGGCTTCCTCGATTCGGCTACAGCAGCAGAAACCACCACAATTGATGGGCAACGAATTAGCAAAGAACGGCTACAAGAAGATACAAGAAGTCAGAAGTCCTATATAGGCAAACCAATTCTTATCCGTAGCCAAGCCCTGAGCCACGCAATCCCAAGAACGCAAGTCTCAGGTGCAACGCTAGGCTCCATCATCGATCGAAGAATGGATGGCCTTCAAACTCTCCACCGTCTCCTTCCGTAGGCCTGCTTCATCCACGAAGACCAAACGACGCCGACGGCTGTCCTACAAACGCACACGACATCAACGCTGACCGAAAGTCCCAGAATCACTGAATCACGCTGTTTGGATTCATTCCAGTTCTACCAAACGTCTGTTTGATGTTAGTGGATTTTCTGGCTCTGGCAGGTGAAGGTAGCATAATCACCCAATTTGCAATATCTGCCACTTACACTTTTTTGCAAGTATATCTTGCCTTCAATGGGGGTTGTACGCTTGCTACCTACCTGTTACCAGAACTAGAAAAATCCCGCGTGATGATGAGTTGGGGAGTCTTGACTACGAGCAGTCGGTGGGGGCATGGCGACGGGAGTTGTTGTTGTATTTTTACAGCACCTCATGGACAGGGCCAAAACTGATTTGCTGGATCGCCTGCCTGTTCAACAACTAACATACTAGCATCGTCCTCCAAGTCAGTCCGTTGCTTTGCCCGCCGGAGCGCGCTCTCAAACACCTCAACATAAGCAAGGAGAACTAGGCAGGATGAGGCAAGCGAAGCATGTCAAGAGGGATGTCTTTCCTTCTGTTGCATTGTCCTGTTCCATTGCCACGTTTTACATCTTGTCGCTGTAAATGCTTGGGTTTTTCCATGGTATCACATGACCATTCCTGCACGGAGGTAGTACCCATACTTGAATTAGAAATTACAAGCTCGTGACGGGTATGTATACTAATATGATCTTAAAGTAAGAATAAAACCCACTTCTCTGCTGTTCCTCTCCAACAAAGAAGTCAAAACGGCCGGATCGCCTCATTGAGCTGACGCGAGGTGCTGTCTTTGGAGCACTGATATTGAAAGACTGAGCTTTTCACCTCACCTGAACGTAGGCTTGGATTTTCAAAGCATTGTGTCCCATCAAAAATCCAAACTCATGTATATACTTCCAAAACTATTGTGTACTATCTTGTACATCCAGCCCTCACGATTGCTCTGATAGGCATATCGAATGACTTGGTTCGATCTCAAATCTTTTTTGTAGCTATCAGACCTGGACTAGGACCTATTTCGATTTTATGCCATCTTTGACCCCTTCTCTCGCCTTCTGACGGTTTGAACGGCCCGGAGCATAGAGAATTGGATAGAAGAGCATTGATCAAAGAACTCTTCCCGCAGCCGGGGATGCCCAGAACGACAATGGGATTAGCAGCCTGGAGTTGGGAAAAAAACTTTGCGGTTTGTCATCGTGGATGAATGTTTACACTTGCAACTGCCTGGATGAATGTTACATATTGACTCCCACTCTTCCACACTGGCTATAAAATTTTTCATTCAAGCTCATGGATTGTGAAATCCCATCGACAAAAACTTTGTACACAACATGACAATGAGTGAACCTCAACAATGTGGCTTTATTTTTTGGGCTGAAGGTCCACGCCTCACCCATTCCAATGCCAATGCCGTCCTTGCCATCAGATTCGATTCCCCCGGCACTGCGGCATCCATCCTGCACAAAAAAAAACTTGAAGTTGAAACTAGTTCCCGATTTCAAGCAGCGCAGTTGAAAAACATGCTCATCAAACTTGGTTCGTTCCTCCCAGATGCTCTGCGAAAAAATTCAGAAAAATTGTTTAAACCACCACCTACGAAATGTCGGAACTGCGAACTAATTGGACCATTCAGTCAGGACCATTTCAAGGCTTCAAGGATAATTATTAGCTACAGCCTACAGCACGTTCAGGATCGGTCGGCCTCCTCGCGGTCAATGCTTTGACGGCTCTGATGCAGATCCGATGCCATCTAGAGATTCAGTGGCAAAATGGTAGGTCAAACAGTGAAACAGGTCAAAATACCTTGAAGCTTGAGCCCATCAGCCATGCCAATTTGTATCTTACCCAGTTTCATTTGGAGGATACACTTGGCCGTTGGCATGTTTGAAAGCAGCTAGACATCAATCATGGAAATTCTGCAAAGTTGACACGCAATTTCTTCCTGTTTTTACGGTTTCATATATTAGTATTTATGGTATTATATCTGAACCGGTGCTGGAATCCTTCGATTAACACTAGCGCATCCATTCCTTCTCGAAAACGTTTTCTTACCCTGGGAAAAGACTTTCTTCAGTTCCCCAAACACACATGCAAAACACACAACCTGCACCAATTTTTGAAATCGTGTATATGCGTGTGGTTGTTTGTAAACAAAAACCGATCACAAAACATATGCGGTAGATTTGTCATGGTTTTTCTGAATGGTCCTGATCTGCAATCATAAGCAAATCCAATGTTCTACATTGCCAACTAACTCGCTGAAAGTATCATTGGTACACAGGTTCTCTGTTTTGCACGAGTGAACGTCGTTGAATTTGGAATTCGCCCCGTGGGCAACGGAGGATTTTTTTCCTGGAATGACATTTTTCTCACGATGGTGGCATTTCATACCATCCACATCAACGTGCATCATTCCAAACATATCGATTCATATAACGTATCGATGCTATGCGCATCTCTTTGATACGTATCCATTCAAAACGTGTGGTTTCAACACATATCGATCCTCAGCATACGTGGTAACGAAAATGAAAGGATGTGTCTTTTCATGACCGCTGGAAACAAACCAAGCTTTGCTGATTGAGCCAGTGTATGAGCAAGGCCCTATTCAGACTTGCTTGGCACCAACAAAATTGCATGGACAGAAAAGAGAAACTCTTTCCGTAGAAGATGGAACTGCGGAGTGCACGGTAGCTCAAGATACAAGCGTAGCAACGCAATCTTTTTCTGCAAAGCGAAACGCAAAAGTGCTTGGGCCAAGCTTGAATGGCCACGTCAAAAGCAAAGGTGAAAAACATGCAAACCACCATGATACACCACATGCCACTGCTCACATCCCAAGAATAAGATGTTGACGTGGCATCACAGGTGAATTATAACGCCTTAGGCGTTCTTCGTAGCGCTGCCACGGGATTTCATTTTCTCTTTGCGGCGCAGCCGCTGTCCTTTTCGGAGCTCCTTTCGATGCTCCTCTGTCGCTCGCTCTTCCTCTGTCTCAACTAGAGAAATACGCCCCCGTTTCACGAATTCCTCCCAAAGGATATCTTTCATTTTCTTCGTGAGCACGTCGGCAAATTGCCTGTGCGTAGGGACCCAAAAGAGTTTAAAGAGCTCTCCTTCGAGTAGGTGCTTGGATGCCAACAGGTCGAGCATCGTCTGACGCTCCTTCGGTATCTGACCTGTTGTGGTCAAGTGGTCGTAAAGACTCTTCGCATCCGTCACCAATCCTCCTTTCACGTGGCAGTTCTCTGGCCACGAAGCGGTAACTTCGTAGCTGCCACGCAAAAGCATGTCCAGCATCAACCTGGCATACATATGCCGATCCACCGCCACGCTCATTGAGCATGCCTCTGCGGCCATGGAGCTTCTAACGACTCGTGACGACTTCGTCGTCGTAAACTCCACTGCACATGCAGGTCGTGGACCATTCATCACCCCCTCATCAGTGAGAAAGTGAATGGCTCCCAACTGGCTCTTGCCATCAGCCTCCTTACCTAGGGAGGCGTCAAAATAGGTGACCAGGTAAGGCACACCTTCCATCTTCGGGTATTTGAGCGCAGCTCTACCCGCTTCTGCTTCTTGCAGGAATCTTATGAAGTGCCTGGGCCTCTCGAAAATCTCCATGCGTCGCCTTAGAGACCTTCTGAGCCAACAATGACACCTCATAAAGAACTTGAGGCATGGCCAATCATGGCCAATTTGCGCAGGCCAGCGTAGCCTCATGACCAGTTGGCGGAACGCCGTCAGTTCCTTTTCATCTAAGGGAGTTTCTGGGCTCTTCTTGGTCACCTCCGGGACCTTGATGTTCTTGACATAGGTCGACATGTCGTCGATCAGCCCGCCATCTTCCTTCTTCAGATCTACTCCCAAAAACGTCAGTGGAACTTGTTTCCACTCCTTGATCTTGAACAGACCATCTATCTGCTTCTTCAGGGCCTGGAACCTTGGGTCACTCTCGGATCCCATCAACAGGCCGTCGTCTACATGGAGGCACAACAGTGCCCACGAGACTCCGTTCTCTGCTGCCACATACGTGGCCTTGGCCGCCGCCAACTCCTTCAGCGGTGTATTCTCCAAGTTCCGGTTCGCTCGGAGATACCACAGCCTCGGAGCTTCCGTAAGGCCGTAGGCAGACTTTAGAATCTGCAGCAGCTCAAAGGGTCTGATGGCCGACTGGCCTCTCACAGCAGGTAAGCCCTCTGCAGGGGCCCTCACATATATTTCCCTAGTGGGCACGTCAAATGCCCACCCGGCCCATCCTCGACCCGCAGCAACCGCCTTCGCAAGACGAGTCGCTGTCAGGCTCGTCATCGGAGCGTCGGTCCTGAACAGACCTAACCCCGGGTCCAAGTGGCCTGGAACCACTAGGCGTGACTTCGCCACGAGTGGTAAGAGGACGCCGCCACTCTTGTTGACTCGCACCATTCTCAGCGGCGACCTAAATATTTTTGCCTTCGAAATGGTACGCTCCTCCTCCGGAGGGACTCTTCTCATGACGCTGTTGTCATGCCACTGTTCCCATTCCCGAGCATCGGAAGGCCTTCGGGTCTAGTTCCTTTCCACTCTGCTTCAGTTTGAGCAACAAGACCTCTGCCATCAAACAATTCTGCGTATCCTCTACCCAAACTTCCCCAAAGGCTTTCCGCTCCTCATACGTCAGGAACGCTTCAAAAAGGCCGTTCTCGCCCTTGATGTAGGTAGGATACATCTTCGTCTCTTTCTTCGGCTCTGCCGGGTTTCTGATGAAGAGTGTCATTCCCCTCCATGGGAAGT
Source organism: Breviolum minutum Mf 1.05b.01 (assembly GCA_000507305.1). Taxonomy (NCBI): domain Eukaryota; class Dinophyceae; order Suessiales; family Symbiodiniaceae; genus Breviolum; species Breviolum minutum. The sequence continues at coordinate 117,715 of DF241809.1, forward strand.
TGACCTTCCTTCGAGGATTCTTCATCACTTCCTCTGCCGTCTCTTCTGAGACAAACGAATCGATCGGATCTCTTCCGATCATCACCGTCAATCGAGCCCTGCTTGTGACCTTCGGTGGTCTCATCATCTTCTTTCTTGGGACTCGGTGTAGTCAGGCTGCTGTCACTGGTAATCCAGTCAACTGACGCAGCAACATCAACTCATACTTAGTGACCCATTCATTGTCAGGGCCATCCTCTGTCGTGGCCTTCAGGACCTGCATCACTAGTCCTGGGCTCACTCGACTCTTCTTTTCTGGCATAAAGCTGTGGTCTTCGTCATCTCGATCCGTCAGCTTTCTCTTCAGACTTCTGGGCACATCATCCAGAAGCCGTTGCCTCTTGGCTCCTGACTCCATCCTCTGCCACTGTTCCTTCACTCGCTGTTCCAGTACGACATCATCTGGATGCGGTGGCAGGTAGTCAAAAGCTTCTACTTGACTCACTTCCGAATCATCATCCTGTATCGGAACTTCTGCATCCTTCTCCGGAGCTTCCGGAGGGATCTCCATTTCCTCTTCTGCAGCCTCAGGAGGCTGTTCATCAGCCGGTGCAATGCTCGGATCAGCATCGGAATCCACCTCCGGCTTCCACTCTTCTTCTTGGGCCGGTACTCTCCTCGGCTCTCTTCGTTTCTTCACTACCTTTCGACGCACACTACGTTTGATCTCACCAGCTTGTAGTGATCCCAACAAACGACGGACAGACTTCGTCCCACTCATCATTCTTTTGGCCGCCTTCCGATGTTCTGGTTCAGGGGCTCTCTTCTGATACTTCCGTCGCTTGGGAGGAGGTTTTACCTCTCTGAGATCTTCGTAGGCGTTGCTTCTCATTGGGTCGCGCAGCATACCCTGAAGATCCAACACCTCCTCTCTGATTGGCTCTGTCATCGCCAATTCTTCTTTGGTGGCCAACCTCATATTTTCTTCTGCCAACAAAAGTAGTCGGCCACGCCAGCTCACAAAGTACCGTTTATGTTTCTCTTGGACCAAAACAGTCGCAGGTCCACGCCACACACTACGGCTGTAGCGGCTCCTAGGACCTGGTGTCCAGAAATAGACCTGAGTGCCAGGGGCAAACGGTCCTTGTGCCGTAGCTGGTTTTCTCAAGATCGCCCGTTTCATCTTTTCTCGGACGTCTTGTCGTAGAAGTGCTACCCGTGCCGTCACCCTCATTCTGTGGGCACGATCCACTTCACTTCCAGTATTCACGGCCTCTGCAAAGCTTGGAGAGCAGTCTTCATCCGTCAAGGATGGCCACCGGCACTCCGTACCGAATACCCTTTGGTTTGGGGTATATCCATCTCTTGAGATGGTGTTGTTCTTTGCCATGGCAAGCTTCATCTCCTTATGCCCTCCTTTCTCTCTCTTCGGTGGCTCGGCCTTGGGACGCTGCCCACTGCCTTCTCCAGCAGCCGGAGGTGGGGAATCCTCCGCTGGCCGTGTTCTCGCTTCTCTCCTCCTGGGTGAGGTCTCTTCCTTCTTTTCCAAAGGCGGCGGTGACTTCACTGGCTTCCTTTTGTCTTGAAGCTCCGCCTTCACAATCTCTTTCTTGGCAGCCGCTCCCCTTGCAGGGGTCGTAGGCGCTGCCTTTGGCTCCACCGGCGCAGCCGGGGTTTCGGCAGACTCTTCCACCCTTCTCACATTTCCTGCCGGTCGCACTGACCGTATGGAACTATCATGGCTGAAATCGGAACCCTTCGACTTCCCTTTTTCGGGTCTCCAATCTGACCACCAGCCCTTCCCATGCCAGTACCAATTTTCCTGGCTGGCATCTTCGTACCAACCCGGCTCGGCAGGATTTCCAGGAGGCGCAGCCTCTGTCGAAGCATGGGTCAATCCAGTGCTTGGTCCGGCACTCCCCATCGCCATGGGATTGAGGCTCACTGGATTCATCATACCCAACATGGACGCTGCCATCGGGATCATCTTTGCCATCTCTTGCTGGATGATGGTCCTCATATCCTGTTGGGGCTCCTGACGTTTGCCCTTCTTTCCATCACCCTTTTCTCCTTTCTTACCGCCACTACCACTGCGGCCTTCCTTTGATCCCTTTTTGCCTTTCTTGCCACCTCCTTTACTCTTACCTTTTCCTTTCCCCGTTTCCTGCTCACCCTCTGGACGTGAGCGCCTTCTCCCCCGGCGTGGAAGATCTTCTTGCTCTGGGGCGCTGCCCCGAGCTTCCCGCTCTCGGCGGCTAGGACCGGCTCTGCCAGATCCTTCGGAGTCCGAAAACTCCGTCGATGGAGGCACTGGAATTTCCATCAGTGCTCCGCTACCAATGCGGAGTGCACGGTAGCTCAAGATACAAGCGTAGCAACGCAATCTTTTTCTGCAAAGCGAAACGCAAAAGTGCTTGGGCCAAGCTTGAATGGCCACGTCAAAAGCAAAGGTGAAAAACATGCAAACCACCATGATACACCACATGCCACTGCTCACAGGAACATGGTCCAATTGACAGTGAACAAATTCACCAAACACTTTTTTTGTGCCATAGCCGAGCGAGCGCAAGGCTTTGTCGGTCAATAAAGCGCCATCGTAATTAGAGGTGCGGTGAAAAGATTCTATGCTCCGGTCCAGGTGAATCAAGCACAAAAAAGGAGGAAAACAACCACAAAGCAACAGGAACCAAACAAAGCTAAAAACACAAACCCCGGAAAGAGCCCCCACGGGGAAGTTCAGCCTGGAATGAAAACATGCAAGGGTGAAACGACAGACTATCCCTCTCAAGCTCTCAGATGTTCTCCACAACCATGTAGCCAGTCAACCAACTCTAGAGATCCATTCATAGTGACATCCAATGTAGTTCGGAGCCGGTATCCACACATTTCATTCCAGCTCCAGCCCCACTTCTAGTGCACCTGCGGAGCATAAGGTCCCTTGTACTCTCTTTCAATCAACTTATTGCAGCTTTGCCAATGCACCTCCCTGGAAAAACCCAGTGGGTCTAGGGGCCTTCAACTTGTCGGCACGCTTGTCCCAAATGATGCTGAACTGATCCCACATAGATGCTTGGATTCCAACCGCCTCTCCTTCCGAAAGATCTCGCCATTTGGCATTGAGGTCATCTGATTTGCATATCGAGTTAGCAGCTGTGTGGGCCAGAGATGCCTCTGGGTTTGCACGAATTCAAGCCAAGCACACGCCCTCTCAGAACTGCTGCCAGCGATACGACAGAAACCGGTCAGGCACTTTGGCGATGAAGCTCTACTGTGAAAGAGTTGGTGATTCTGTGAAGCGGTACACACCGCTCGCGACTAGGGAAAGTAAAGCTGTTTACGCAACGGGATCCTAAACGACTTACAGCGGTCAGCGGTAAGATCGCATGATCTGGTAAACAACACAAGTTCCCAAAACACGACAGCTTCAAGTGAAATCGGATCAAGTTTTCTCGCACAGGAAAGTGGAATCTTGTCAGGTCTGAGTGTTGGTTTTAAAACGTCAGCTTTCTTTCAAGTACCACATGTGCCATTTCACCGTTTCTTCAGCCAAAAGCAATCACAATTCCAGCATTCGAGAAACAAATCGGCACCGTGGCATCAAAATCATCAACAAATTCAAACGTGTTCTGCTGAAATTGGACAAGCCTTCCGTGAAATCTTTTGTTTGCAAACTGCCAACCAAAACATGTCCACGTCCATTCAAACTGTACAAACAAAGCGGACACCGCAAACATCATCCAAAGCTCATATCCAGTGGATTGTCATCAAAACCTAGATTCATTCGTCCAAATACGAAAACACCCACATATTACACCATTCATAGATACGAATGCGCCATTTATCAGCAAATATGTGCAACCAGTCTCATCACGTGTATAGGTAGTTTCCATGCAACAAAACCAAAAATTCAAGTCCCAAACTACAAAAGCTCGCACATTTGACCGCTTATCGATTCTACTTATCATCCTCTTCCGTCACGGTGCCACGCATTCATCGCCTACCTTTATCCCCTCCAAGGACCAGTAGTTGTGGAATGCTCAGCACTTGAAACGTAGTTCAAGAGGATCAATAAGAAGCTTGGCCCTGACAGTGAAAGAAGCCGGTGGATTTGTCTCTAGGTCAGGCGATGACGAAGAAAGGAGGAAAGGTAGAAGCCACACTATTGGCTGCGTCGTCGAACTGCCAGAGAGGCAGATGACACGGTCTTTCGTCCATGTGCAACGCATTGTCTACAAGCGGCAGAGTACTTTGCATGGTCTTCTCAGAAATTCAAGACTACTCTCACCTCATTTGGGAGCTGTCTCTTCACCGCAGATACTCTCTATTCCCCTGCCTCCATCCCCCAAAAAACCGTGAGATTGCTTGTCGACTTCCCTGCAAATGCTGCTTTGTCAGCAACACATACACGAGTTTTATGATCCTTTTGGCAAGTCTGGGCACTCGTATAGATAGTGGCTTCAGGTTGATCTCCTAGAAGGGGTTTTCCCGCTGTGGTTCTTTCTCCGGGATGTTCCTGACGCTGCCCACTGTGGAGGTCCCTACATGAAAAATAATCCTTTTTTTTTAGGGGTTGTCAAAGCAACAAAAACTGCATTTTGTAATCGTCCATGCTGCTGCAACAATGTATCAGTTCCTTCTACATGTTGGGGCAAGCACTTGATGACCAAGAATTATTTTTTGGGCTCCAAGCTGCTGTCCCGGGCCGTTCGCCCTCCAGTCAGCTGAAACTACCGCAACGGAACAGAAATCTAAACTAACTCTACACGCAGTGGTTGTCTTCTGGGTAAAACAAAATTTCACTGTTTCTCTTTTGCAGGCCTTCCAGATCATTAATGGTGTTGTAAGAAGGTGCCCATCCTTTCAGAGGTTGACACTGACAGATCCAATTGTGGAAACAAAAACGTTCATCATCAATGGCCAAAACC
>DF241810.1:0-44834 GCA_000507305.1 Breviolum minutum Mf 1.05b.01
GATTCCTGACATAGGGGCCCGGAGGCCTATTTCCAGGGGGCGATTGTTTGGTTAGTTTCAGGGTGTGTATGGCTTCAGGGCGCACATTATCCCCCTTGAAGTTTCTCCGTGTTAAACTTCAGTGGTCGATATAGGCCGTGGGTATGTGCCTTTTTTGGGGCACGCATTTTGGGTGGCGTTGGAAACATATTTCAATCACCCTTTAAGGGAGGGCAGTGTGTTTGTGTTTGATACATTCATTTACGTATACAAGGTGGGCCACTACTAGCTATAGATGGAGCTGTAAAACATATAAATGGCCTTATAAATGGGTAAGTGGAGATAAATGGAGTTGTAAACGCCCTACTTATAACTGGTAAGGAGGTCCACCTTGTACTGCAATTATGAATGACATATATACATATTACATGTATTATATACCAATTGTATACCACCTCTAATGCTCTCCTTGAACACCTACTCCAATTTTCTAGCATCTCTTAAACCCGAAAACTCAAAGGTTGATAAGTCCCAGCCCCATCAAGCCCTGCAAGATGGCCCCCTGCCACTTACAAGTAGGCTGCCCATAACTTCACTCTGTGGGGTTTATAACCCCAGTTGCTCATGTCTTTTTCTTATAGGGAAGCATATTCTTTGTTTTTGACCCCAGTTAATTCCCCCATTCATGTTTTTTGCAGGAGGCACCCCCCCAAAAAACAAAACTCCATTTATCGCTCCAATTGGTCGGAGGGGGTGTTCACCACAACTTTTTCTGAGGATCATGATCGCCTCGCCTATTTTGCATGTACCCGTCACCTTGGGCACTGCCATTTTTAGCCTTGGCGAATTGCCACTTGGACCGGGTCCACGCTGCCCGTTGGTGGAAATCGAAACCAGTTGGTGGAAGTGACCCGGGGTATTTCTGGGTTTTCTGGTTATAATTAGTTTAGAAAAGGGGCCGATCTAGGTGGTGGTTTCAAATATTTTATTTTTTCACTCCTACCTTTGGAAATGATCCAATTTGACTACAGTAATATTTTTCAGATGGGTTGAAACCACCAACTAGTGATACTTATGTGACCTACCCGTGTAATTGCAACATGTTCCCCCCAAAAAAACTATGAAAATCACGCATTTTTATGTACACAGTAAATTCAGAAGGATCCTTATCACCTAACTAGCATCATTGAATATCAGAAGGGTTTCGAACGCATGTTTGACGGGCAAAATTCCGCAGTCATCAATTAACACAGGTTAAAACATGAGTTAATTCAAGTGGATATTAACCATACCGGCTGATGCAAATGTTTACCATTAACAAGAAGGAAGATGAATTGAAAAACCCTTCACTTGAAGTTGAACGCAATGAAGCTGAAAGCCGGCACCTGAAAAATAATGCTGGATGGAAGATCGCTTGAGTGCCAGCTTGACAGTTGTTTCCATGTACATCCACCAAACCTGAGATCCAATGAGTTGCCTTCTAGAGGGCGGCTGCTGGATGTTCGAAGCCACCACATTGAGTGGATATAAAGCTAAGGAGTAAGAGATTCTTCCACCAGCGCCCCTTTGAATAAAGAGCCCCTCATGTCTCCAGAATATCAACGCTGTGTTTGCTCGCGAATCCAATCCATTTCCAGTCCCGATGGCCTTGCAAAATTGAAACCTCGGAAAACAAAACACCAGACACATATGGGAAAACCAAGTACAAACCCATCCAGTTTGAGCTTCATATGGTTTCATTTGTCTAGGAGTCTAGGACCACAAAAAGTTTCGTTCCTGGTGACTTGCTAGCCTCTCACATCCTTTGCTCACTTGGAATGTTGATGTTGTTGTGAGGCATTTGAAGACCAAATGTCCTTGTGAATACAAATGCAGCTTGGCAGATGTTGGCGAAACGAGGAGCTTGAGGTTTAAAGATCACCCATCATGTATGACTTGTGCATATAGCTTGTGGAAAAAAACACGTGGAAGACTTGGTATGCTGCATGACGGCTTCCAGTGTTGAAGCTTTGGGAGGGTGATCTCATGACGGCATCAATTCATATACTGTAGATCGATAGACGTCTTTGGAGCTTTCCCCTTGGAAGAACGCGGCAAAAAGGGTTGTGGCCAACTGGCTAATGCTTAGTCTTAGTATGTCTTAGTGATGAGCAAATGAGCAAAAGGTTGGGGGGTTTGGGCACTGGCTTGATAATAGTAAGTAGTGAGGAACAACTTTCGAGAATTCCCTGACAAAGAAAGAGTCTCAAGGACTTGAAGTTTAATTTAGCAGCTGTGACCGGACAAGTTGATTACCGTTGATTACCCATAGTATCCACGGTAAATGTATCTATACTTGGTTGATTTCTATGGCGCATGGAGGTACAGTATATTGTAATATTTCTATATATACATAATATGTTTTTTCTACATTTATATGTGGTCCCTCCCCCCAGATGGTTTTCTACTAAGAGTGTAGAATTTCCAGGGAATGGGGGGCCCCCTCGTTTTGAGTCACACCCACATGATGAGCGTAGAGGCGCTAACCCGTAATAAACCCGTATTTGTTCAACATGTTGTTGAAAAAAAAACGTACCCGTAGGTTGGAAACATCCGGTATTTGGCAAAAACCCGTAATCAACAAAAAAACTAGAAGAATGTGTTTTGACAAGAAAAAATGGCAATATGGTTTTCCAGGTAGATATAGATAGATTAACGTCACCCAACTTTTCCACCATCAAATCCAATCGATCGAGGTATGGATTTCGATTTGCGCCTCACACGAACGACGCTTCGAGCGACTTCCCTCCGTCAGGCATCACCCCAGCGTGTCCAACGGTGACGGTTGGGGTTCAGTTCCAAGAGGTGAAGGAGAAGATGTTAGGATTGCCATTCTCAATATATCTATATATATATATATTTTTGTATATATAGTTTAGTTTACCCTCCCTGAAACGAACAGCCAAAGCCCCCTGAAAATGGATGGTTGGAAGATGAATTTCCTTTTTGGGAAGGTCTATTTTCAGGGGCTATGTTAGTTTTACGGAGGGTATACAGTTTAAAGCCTTGGAAGTCTTCCACCCCGAAAAGTTATTGTTTTCCTTTGTTTGAAGTCAAACTGTCTCTTTTTATCCTTGCAATATACAAAAAAATATCAATTCGTATTGCTCCAGCCATGGATGTGGCCCCAAAATGGATGATTTGGAATATTTGAGCTGGTATCCTACTTTTGAGGCAAAATTCAATGAAATGGGCGTGTGTTCTACCTACTTTTGAGGCAAAATTCAATGAAATGGGCGTGTGTTCTACCTACTTTTGAGGCAAAAGTAAATGAAGTGGGCGTGTGTTCTACCATAAGATGGAAGCAAGTGAAGCAGAAAGTTGTGCATCCCAGAATTTTTGGATGACACTCATATATTCAACTGAACTTGTTTTAGAAAAAAATGTTGTTCTATTGGACAGATCTTTTGCAACTAACAACAAACCCCTCAGAACCCCCTCAGTTTTCACCAAAACCCATCCAGGAGCAGTTCGACATGATTCAGCCTGTCCCTGTGAATGTTGTCATTGAGTATAGGTTGCTTTGGCTGGGACCGACCAAGGGAAATGACTCGATGACATGGACATGCCTGAGATGATTTGTGACCCAAAAAGGTACCGGCAGTCTTTCGTAGTCGCATTCTGTCATAGTATGATGGTTTGGGTATGAAATCACCTCTGGAAAATTATTGTATTGAGCGTTCGGGACTGTTCTCAGCAGGTGTGATTGAACCCTTACTGTTAATGAAATACTTACCAGTCTTCGCGGAATCTGTTGTCTTCGTAGGAACATGTCACAGTTACGCAACAATCAACTGGTTTGCCAATTTTTTTTCCAATCATTCTTTGAGTTTTTGCAGATTATATCTCCCCAACGGTCGATGGCTGATAGCTTGAAATTGAAATCTTCTCTCAAAGGCTTGTCAACTTTTACATGATACTAAGATTCACATAAGCTTTATGTTTATGGCAACTTCAGCCAGGATGAACACGTGTTAAATTGGTGTGATTCATAACTTGTGGACGTCATGTTGATCCATTTTGTTGCGGCCTAATGTACTAAAAGCACAGTAACGATTGTGACTTCAACCCCCAAAAGGGAATTCTTTGTATGTCAGGATTTGATTATGTCAAACATTTGGTTGTTGCCATATCCCATCGGATCCATGGGACTGGTATATTTACCTACTAATTTTCCGTAAAAATGAACCATTCATGTAGGTAGATATACCGGACTCATCCCATGGATCCGTCATGGGATATGCCAATTTGCCAACTGTCTTGGTTGCAACTGGAGTTGATCTCAGGCGATCTTAGTTGATGACTGAGACATCCCAACCCAAAACACCTGAGGAGATATTAGGACACCCAAAGCATTCCTGGAGCAAGAAAAGCACCACACTTCAGTTTCTAGATGTGCTACATGGAACAGGAGAGCTTTTGATTGAATTGCCATGATATTTGGTTAGATTGTCAGGGGCCTGGAAGAGAAGAACATGGTGAGCGTCCACGTCGAAGCAGAGGACAGTTGCATTAGATGGACTTACATTTCAACATGTTGACACCCAAAATGCAAGGCATGTTTATTCCCCCTGTTTCCAATGACCAAACATTTCAGCAGCGAAACCATTTGGTGTATGATTTCTCTTTGGTTTTTGAGATGTTCAATGTACATCCCCGTACCTCCACGGCTTTATTGAGGGACACTACTGGTTGATACCCGCCCTGTAGGCACTCTGTTAAGGCACATCAGTGAGGTATTCAACAGCCCTTTTGTGAGATGTTGACTAGGAAGAGGTGCGCTTGTCACTGGCACCACAGGCACTTCAGATTTTGTACCTTGGAAAGATGAGAGAAACAACATTATGGCTAGTCAACCTGCACCCCCCTAATGTACCCCCTCAGAAATAATTATGGTTTCATAGACGGCCCCTGAAATATACTGTAACATAGATGCCGAAAATGGCACCAAAAAGGCGATACTTGAAAAGGCCATACAGTTTCCAAACCATCATTTGTGCAGGATCTATGGTACATTTTTGGGGGGTAAATCACAACGATTCAGGATAGATGTATTGCTCCACCGCCTTGAAAACCGGCACTCATCCTTCAAGACTATGAAGCAACAGGTGACGTTTTCGTCCCAGGTAAAAGGTGTTTTATGTGTCGTGCTTGAGGGGCTTTTTTATACTTGAGAGAGCCCTTTGAGATAGGATATAGTCCTTATGTAGACAGTCAACAAGGGAGGGCGAAACATACCCCCGAAACATACCTCCGAAACATACCTCGAATCATACCCCTGATGCAACACGCTTTGCTGACTCCGGAATTTTCGGAAAGACCCATATAGATATGTATGAATATATAGTATTTATAAGTATGCTTCCAATTTCCTAGTCCAACCTGCAGTTAAGAAATGGATGTTTCAGGTACAGAAATTTGAAGTAGACTACTATTTCATTGACATTGTGAACCCATCAAAGTGTTGTTGAGTTTTTGGGAGTGAATTTGCCTTCTCCCCAGGTCTATAAGGTGCAACCTCTCCCCCAAACCTCAAGGATTGACATTGAGAAGTTGAAAGCCATGTTGCTGGTTAACCTACACCCTCTACACCCTCCTAACCTCCCCCCTCCCCGCAGTTTGATAAGGGTGTCATAGCCGGCTTTACTAAGAGAATTGAATGGTTCTCATAAGCCCTATAATCATAAGGCCGGCTATTATTTCTGGGGGAGGGAGTGTTGTACGCTAGGGAAGGGAGGGGTACTGTTGATGGAAGAAATCCGGCGAGAAAACCACCTGATTGTATCCCAAAGCCTGTAAATTGGATAAGCTACCTTCACCTCAACTGGTTTTCAGGCCGGATTTCTGAACCTCTGAACCATAAGTGTTGGTTTTTTCAATAGCTAACTCCTTGGTCATTGCAGTGGGGATGAGGGTGAAGTCATTACCTGAGAGCCTCGCCTTAGGCTCTTAACTCCAACGGGTTTGATGAATGTGATGCGCCTCGGTGAAAACTCATTCCGATGCGACCGGTGACTTTTTTGGGAGGCTGTGGTGATATGAAACAAATAATGGGTGGTGGCAACTCAAACATGTTTTATTTTCACCCCGATCCTTGGGGACATCTAATGCCGTCGTTTGATGCTCACAAAGTGACTATTTGTAAGTAACCGGTGGGGATTCTTCAGCACCATTGGTCCTTTAGTATTGCCCAGAACAAAACACTATGCTCAACTTGAACCTTGAGAGATGTGAAAATGGAGCAACTAGACTGCAGGGATCCAATCTCACTTGAGAATGGCATCACTCCCTAAATGCCTTATGTGGAGGTGAAGGAAACTTACAACGAGAATTTCGCTAGATTTAGCTCTAGAAGTTTGGGCCAGAATGCTACTTGAAAAACTTTTGGTTCGCTTTTATATGCCCAAAACATCATCCCGGCCAACTGATGATGTAACCTTGACGTACATCACCCCAAATTGGAATTTGTTTATGTAGTTCGCCTTATTTGAAGTGATTTCGTGGTTGGTGAGCAACATTGAGCAATTATAGTTCGCCCAATGACAAGATGAGTGCTTATTTCCAGTGTTGTCAACATCGGTCAAACGAAGTATTTTGCAAGCTGGAGGTGTTGACAGGATGGAAATGTTCAAATCTCCGGCAGCTGAGATAAGACAAAGTTGATGCTTCTAGGCCATCTTTTCTCAGGTTATTGGATGAGGACCTGCAGAAATTAGGATTCAAACTCTTTTAGATTTGAAATATCATTAGTCAACTAAAGTCGCTAAAGTTCTCAAAGACACCCAGTTCAAGTTTCAAGTTTCTCACGAGTTTATATATTCCAATATTTGTATGTACTGGAGATATATGACACATGTTTATGTATGTATATATATATACTATATACCATATAAAGATATCATATAACCCCAGATTCAAGGACCGTCAAGGAAGTGGACGCTGCGGGCGGTTCCAGTCGACGTCATACCTTTGGACGGTGGGCCTCTCAGGCACGGGGGGGTGGGCCTCCCAGGCATGGGAATCCTACCCTATGGATACACCCAACATACCTTAAGGAGGTGCCAAGTTGAAATTTGGGATGCACTTGTGCCCACCAAAAACCAAAAAAATGCCAAGAACTTGCCAAGAACTGAGTGATTTTTGGATGTAACCAGTGTAACTGTTGATGGTTCAGAAGTCCTGCGTGAAAACGCGTTGAGGTGAAGGTTGTTTAATCACCATTTTTTGTTTTTGTTTACGTCCCAGGTGGTTTTCTCGCCGGATTTCTGAACCATGAACAGTATTCCTGGCAGGTTAGTTTGTTTTGGATGGTGTAAGTTAGGATTCCCATGATATAAGGATTTCTTTTTAGTGTGACCAAGAATGACAGTTCCACAACTTGTGTCATCCCTTAGCAACGGCATATCCTTGGCGGCTATATCCTTGGCTCACCTTTTTGGAAACACAAAAGTAGAAGTTTGAATGGTTTTGAGTCCGCCGAGGAGCATAAGTGTGTGTGTGTGTGTGCAGGAGCCACAAAAAGCAGTTCAGGAAAATAGACACCTTGTACAAAGGGGTTAGAGCTGCATGGTCAAATCTGGACCACATTCCTTATATGCCTGACCTCACATTGAGACAAAGGTCACCGCGCAATGAGAATGACATTTGCCTTGGAGTTTATCCCCCGCCAGCAGTAGAGCATCCAATGATCGGAGTGAGATTGGCAACAGCAAGGATAAGAAAAAGCCTGTAGACCCATCAGTAGAGATAAGCTGAAGAAAAACACTAGGTAAGTTGGTGCTTTAATCTTATTGCATTTATGCTACGATGCCTGGACACTTGAATCAGTTCTACCAAACAAAAAGCAGTCGGCCAAAACAAATGGAGGGGAAACCAATTTGTTGTTAAACACTTGACCCACAACCTCCTCGCAACAGGAGCGAACATTATGCACAACCAAACTAAGTTTGGTAAACTCACGTGGACATGGCTGATTTGAAAATACACCATAAGGTTTGATCTAAAAACTGACAACTCATTCACTAATTGCATACATGCTCTTTATGTAAATTACTGATTGCATACATGCTCTCTATGTATGTGACTGTATCATTGATATTATTGCATGTCCTACATTGCTCTTGTCAAGAAACTAGATCTTCCAGTTTGCTGTTTTCAGTTGTTGTTGTTGTTGTTGTTGTTGTTGTTGTTGTCGTTGTCTCCGCTAAAGTCTTTACAATTCTTTGGAGAGGGGTGCTAGAGTCATTTGAAGAACTAGTTTGAAATACTTTGCTTACGAATGTTTACAGTTTCTAGATGGTGGTTTCAAATATTTTTCATGTTCACCCCTACTTGGGGAAGATGAACCCATTTTGACGAGCATATTTTTCAACTGGCTTGAAACCACCAACTAGTTACAGTTTATTCGTTCATGTTTAGGGTCAGATGCGTTCAACCTTCTTGCGGAGGTCTTTGCAGCCAAGTCTGATTTGGATGAAGAGCTGACGGTGGTGAAATCGGAGGTGCATGGTGGAAATCCATCGTTCAATCCTTCAAAAATTCAAAATCATTAAGTCCAATATCGGTTCACCAGAAATATTTAAGTGTGAAGAATAAGGTTCCATTTCACAACCTGCCCTCTGTTTTTGGGGAGGATACGTTAGTGGGGTGGTGGTAGTTTGTTTTTTGAACAAGCTATGATGAGTTATAATTTGTTTGAGCATCAATGTCAAAAAACAAATCACACGTTTTTTGATGGTCAAATCCAAGACCTGTGCAGGTTCTATAGGGGCAAATACAACAACCTGTTGGTCATTTCTTTGTTGGTCAACTCATGACATATCTTTGTTGGTCAAATCCAACACGCTTGGTAGGGCCGGTAGGGACACCTGGAACACTACCAGGTCACAGAACGAGAGCAGCGGCGCCGTGTGAGTTCGCTTGGAGACGCTTTAGGACACCCACACAGCATGATGATGGGAGGGAGTTGAAGGAGGAGGGGTTTATTTCGCGTTAGTTAGGACCTTCAACCCTTAGGACCTGACATAATTCATGGGAACATGCAGTTTTTGTTTCATCATTTTGTGTAAGTGGGCGACCACTTTAAGAAACACCAGGTATAGTATAGCAGTATTCCGGGTCAGGTGTACAAAGTATACCACTTATACATTTTCATGGTTTTGTGATCCCAACCGGTTTCCGGAGCAACCCAAGCAAACCACCCATAGATATCCATAGATCTCAGCTGGTTGAAGCTTGAGGACGTCCTCAAGCTGCAACGAGCTTGGTGGAAGATGTGACGCAGCTTGGTTCACCAAATCGGGGGGGTAAGGCTTCAGAAGTGGCTCTCCCCAATAAAAGACGAACTCATGTTGCTAAAATGTAGGTGAATATTTCAGATATGTTTTTTTTTTGGGTGGGCACTCAATGATGCTTGAGTTGGATTATAGCAATTTGTGGCAAGAGCTGTTAAAGAGTGACATGTGTTTTTACCATCAAGGATAAGGCAGGAAAGTGAGAGGAAGAGAAGCATGTTGAAGAATAAGTTTAGTGAATGATGGTAGATTGTTTTTAATGTGTTCTTTTTCAACGATGGTTTTTGAACATGTCGTAGAAATATCTTGAAATTTATGTGCGGTTTCTATGTTGAATCTTATGTTGAAATGCCACTCTGTGGTTGCGAGCAATTGAGCGATTTCTGTGTGATGTTGTTGCAACATGAGGTCTTTTTTACTGCAAACAGTTCTTTTGGAGAGTCTTGGTATTCCCCTCTTGATGTTTACTTGTTTATCTTCAGAATTAGCACATTAATTAAATTAGTGGTCCTCAGGAAAGCTGGGGGGGGAGTTTCCTCACATGATGTAGCTGTACCTGATTTTAATGCGCTTTGTTGGAGGACACATCATATCCGGGAAACCAGGAAACCAACATTGAAGTGGACATATTGTTTGAGTCATTGTTCTAAGAGTAAGGTTTTTTTCCTCTTAAAGAACAAGTTTGGATTATTGTAAGCCTCAGCTTGTTTTGAAGGCACTTTCGTTCCTCCAGCCTAGATCATTATATATATATATATACACATCCGTTTCAACAACGATTTTCCATTTGAACATATCTATTCAAACAATATGTCTACAAGATGTTGTATCTTCATTGTGCTCAGTGGTTGAATATTGAAAACATCACCATCACCTCTCTGCCTCGGCAACAAGTTCCCAAGGCAACAAATGGAGCAGGTGCGTTCCAAGCAGCTCCTCGGTGGTCCAAAAAAAACATGGAAAATGCTTAGTATATGCCTAGCATGTGAATGGGAACTAGTAAACTATGGGAAACTGATGGAATGGATGTGATCCATGACCAACATCCCGGATTCATAATTTTTGGGGAACAGAATGCCTGAAAAGTCACTGTAATACCCCTTGCTTTGGACAAGTTTCTTGTCATGTTTGGAATTCTGCCACCAAATGAAATCCTTAAACTTTGGCCGCATCAAATGTTCCACAGCAATGTGCTGTGCCTTCGAGGGTACTTCAGACATTCAGAAAAGTCAATTTCTATTGCAACTCGCAGGTTTCCAAACCAGGGTGCAGTGAAAATGAGTCAAGGTTATGCTGAGAACAAAAATATAGATTATATATTTAAATATATGTATATATATATATATACATATCATATCTTCACTTTTCAGGACAGGATGTGGTTGACCTTATTCTGATCCAAAAAATTGGGGCACCAAAGGTCCATCGAATTGAAAATCCGTTGAGTCCAGAAAAATCAAGGCCTGGAAATTCCACGAAATTTGCGAACCTTTAGCATTTCCAAGGTATGGAATGTAATCCTGGAGCCTCTGAGCAGTAGCAAAAATCGACGGTAAAAGGGTGCCATGTTTGGTGCCATCCAGCAAAATCTTGGAAGTTTACCCTCCCGAAGTTTAACATAGCCCCTGAAATATGATGGTTGGAAGACTACTTTCCTTTTGACATGGTATATTTTCAGGGGCGAACTGTTAAACTTCCAGGGGGTAACCTGAAACACCACCCCTGGGAGGGTGCTGCTGCTGGTTTTCAGCCTGTTTTTTGAGGTTCATTTTCAATCTCTCAGCACCTTGGTTGAAAAACAATGGAGCGGCTGTTGGTTCAGATGAAGAGACGTGACTGAAGTATACTGAAGTGAGATACTCCACTATATTCCTATAGAGCAAATGTGAGAAAAATCTCCCAAATTTGAAAGCTCTTCAAAAAATATCAAAAATTTGGCGGTTATGAGCCAAATGAAATCAGTACGAATGTGTTTTGTTTTCAAACATGTAGTAATTTGAATCCCTTGTTTGGAAAACGTTTCTTAAGACTGACATGTTCTTTCTACACAGTTCAATTATCGTGATGTTAGTTTCGCCACCTCCGAAAAATAACCAAGCCCTTGAACAACACCATAAGTCTCAAGATCTAGTTGCTCCTTGAAATGACTGCTTTCTAGGGGTTATGTTTAAACTTCCGTGATGTAGTGGTTGACTTGTGGTACTGTTCCAGTGGTGCTGGAATCCCCGTGAAATACCACATCATCGATGCAGGTAGCCGAGGCAAGGATGACTCCTCAGCTATACCTTTGAAGGATATAACATGATGTGACATGAGCAATGAAAAAAATACTTGGTGGTTTATGCTTTATAGGCTATTATACTGCCCAGGTATGTTGGGATTACTGTAAACCATTACAAGGATCCTTACTAAACAACCAGTATAGCTGAAAGTATGTAAGAGGGTTTTTTCGTGGTTCACATGTACACTATGCGTATTATGGAATATGTATCTATACTGCCTACCGCCTAAGTCTCCTTGAATCAGAACACGTATCATCAATAAGATTTGAATTTCCAAGGTGAATTTCTCAACACCTAATACCATTCCGCCAAGAAAAAAACATCCCAACAAGTTCCCTTCCAACGTTGAAGGTCATGGTAACAGCTGTCGATATGGTCTTGGCCGACTCCATTGTACCTGTCTTACGCTGTCGTGGTGAACTTGTAGCACCTATCGTGATGTATAAGCAAAAGGAGCCGAAGAAGAAAAGTTTAAAGAACCAAACAAGGGGGGGGCCCTACTAGGTATAAATAAATAGAGTTAGAATCCTTATAAAATGCCGTTCTTAATTTAAGGTACCTGGGGTTATAACCTGTATAACCGGAGGTTTTGGGCCCAGGATCTTAGAACTGGCTGGATCCGGGGCCCACCTTATTGTCGGAGGTATTAAGGTTCCTTTTTTTGGTGGTGAAAATCGGTTGTTTACCCCTCCCCGGCGAAACTAACAGCAAGTGCAAACAACCCCTGAACATCAATTTTTTGTTGGTTGAGATGAACATGTCCAAAAATACCCTAACTGCTTGCGCATTTAATTTCAGAGACTTTTTTTTGTTTGCGTGTTTTCTTCTAAAAGTCCAAAATTTATTGAGTTTTTCCTGGAAGTCACAGGGCCATTAAGAAAATAGTCCCCTGGAATTGTTGATTGCAAATCCCTACTAAAAAACCATGGTGTTAAGAACTATTTAAACAATAGTCTTTGGACCCCTGAGTGTTAGAAGAGATCCGGCCAACCACTTGACCACTTGGATGGTTTTCAAAACACTGTCGGAAACAGTGGGATGCACTCACTACCTAATCTATATCTCTACAGTAGTGCACCTTTCTAATTACCAAGTGACCCACGCAAGATGATTTTTAAAATTTGGTTCCAGCAGAAAAGATCAACCATGCACACAACCAAAAAGGGTTGTCAAAGTCATTTTTTTAAAGGGACCACCACAAAGGACCATAAAGGGCTCAACGGCTCAACCTGTATACACATCAATTTGTTGCACTCTTTGGGCCAAGGGGCTTGACCTCTTGGACCTTTTTGGTGGACACCCTACTACAGCGGAGTAGTTGATATGGTAGGAATATCCCACCGCAGACGGTTGTGTGATAACCATTCCAGCTGCTTGGGTTTCGAATCTTTGTTATTGCTTGTTCCGAATCAAGGGTATCGAACACATAATATGGACCAGAGTCTACTTACATACACCCTTGAAGTTTAAAAGCAAAAGCACATTTATAGAAATGGCTAGGTATTGGCAACTCAAATATTTTTGATTTTCACCCCTACTTGGGGGAAGATTCCCAATTTGACTAATATTTTTCAAAGGGGTTAACTAGAATGGAAGGTTGGAAGACGACAAATGGGTGTTTCCAAAAATAAGGGTATCCCAAAATGGATGGTTTATAATGGAAAACCCTGGGAAAAATGGATGATTTGGGGGGAAAACCCACTATTTTCGGAAACATCCAAATTCTTTCCATTTTGGGGTTCCCGGTAACGGTAACTTTTTTCCCACATCAAGTTGGCTTGATCCTCGATCCACTTCCAGGAGCCGAATCTCCTGCAAGTGCATGTGAAAGATGGAGCTTTGGAAGTGTGCCTCGGGGCCACAAATAACAAGGGAAAAAACATAACAAGCCATTTTAGATGCAGAAAACTGCAGGGTCTTTCAATATACATATAGTACTTATTTGAATCCACTACTAAAACAAAACAAAAAAACAAAAAGCACACTAAAAGGCAAAAAGCTATGGGCAAATCATCCATCCGCCCCAAATCATTGAAAAAACTCTCCTCAACTGCAACCGTAACCTACATAATTTTTTTCATTGTCAATTCGTGTTTCCTCAACCTCCGGCGGGTTCGTTCTCCGCCTGGCGGCTAAAGGCAATCCTTGAATCCCAACAGCGGCATGTGGGAACCCACCTTGGAGCGTTTCCGTGCCTTGGTGGTGGACCAGTGGATGATGAACCCGATGCCGGCTCTCCCCCCCAAAAAAGGAAGGGAACGGAACATTTCCGTATGTATTACAACTTTTTATCTCCATTTTTTGGGTGGCGGAGATGTTAGTTTTAGGGAAAGGTTATTTTTATTAACAAGTCTGATCTTGATCTAATTTAGCCACATGTTTCCCTTTTATGTAGGTACAGTTAAGCGTTCAAATTCAATCTGCTTTGTTGATTTGATTGTTTTTTGTGTTTGAAAAAAATGCTATTCTTCAAGGGATTCAAGTCGGAACCCCTTTCAGATGGGTTCAATCAACCAAGGGTAGAGTTGTTTGATGTAATCCGTTTTTGTAACCTCGAAAATTCATCCTGCCATGTTTGCAGGTGTCAAATGCAATTCCAAACATTTTTATAGAAAGCACCAAACATCAAACATCAGGTATTTGGAAGACTATAGAGGAAAATACTTACTGCTCCCTGAAAAAAAACAGCTCGCACCTGAAAATAGATCACGGGAAGACTATTTTCCCTTTTGGGAAAGCGGCTATGTTAGTGTGTGTTAAGTATTGCTCCAATTGCCCAAAATCTCAAACCTTATCCTATTTGCTTGGGGATGTACTTCGCGTGATTCTCCATGGCATTCAGGTTTGGGTTTGGATGTGGAGCGCAAGGTCTTTGAAAATGACCGTGATCTTCATGCACCTTGGGTGGTTTCTAGCGACATTTGAAGTGGCGAACCATGTTGATACGGCATAATTATTCATTTGGTATACCTATCTATATGAATAGATTTAGATATATTTAGATGATGTTTCAAAATCAATAGTTATGTGAGTGGAAAAGGCATGGGGTGTCGGGACAGGAATTGTGTGTATGGTCACATCCGGGCTCTTAGTGTAACAGATTTGGGACGTATTGTCACCCTATTCATACATACCCTATAGTTCTGGCAACATTCTGTACGTATGAAGTCGTGTTGAGGCTCATAAAACAATACCAAGCAAACCAACAAATAAGAATCAAAAGTTTCAGGTATCTAAGATGCACGTACTCACCTATTTTAAGCTGTATGTAAGGCTTCTCTAAGGGAAACCCCACCCCTTAAGAAAATAGACAAACACAATGTACAGGAAACCCTCCATTTTAGGTACAGTACCTGAAACTTTTTAGGTGAAGAAAGCAACCAAACAAATCATTAACTCATCACTGCTGTTGCAAATCCTCAGGTCCATCTTCGTGGTCATGAACCTATGCTGTTGAACGTCACTCCTTCGATGGTGACTGGATTCACTGCAGATTTTTTTTGTTCCGGACAGTGGGGTGGTGTCAAAACAAAACGGGCACATCAGAATACCCTCCCTGAAACTAACAACAAATGCCCCTCAAAATAGGCCAAAGGCCCCCCCAAAAAAGGCGGATCGTCTTCCAACCATCTATTTTTCAGGGGTGAGCTGCTAGTTTTAGGGAGTGTTTTTCTCACCTGGAAGTCCTTGGCCAACTTTTTACATAGCTTGGTTTCGGAACCACCTAATAAGGTATCATGATTACCACAGGAAGACCATTTGAAAAATGGTGGGTTTAACAGTTCATCCCTCAAGAACGACCAGGCCCCAAAAGGAAAGCACTCTTCCAACCATTGAATTTGCAGGGGCGAGCGGCTACTTTTTTTGGGTTTGGCGTATTGATATTACAATCATATTTCCTTTACGATTGAAGAAAGAAGTATGTGTGTATATAAAATATGTATACACTTGCATATTTATATATACATTTATTTGTATATATATATATGATATATTTGATAATAGTTGAGTACCTTTGATGCTGCCAATGTTTTTTTTGCAATGTGAGGAAATTGACTGGCAACAGTGAAACAGTTGTTCACCTGCCCGGCACTTTTCACAAACTTCCCTGAAATAGTCCTTGAACTTTTGGATCTCAAACCCGTAAATCACTGGGAGAAGGTCAGAATGAAGCAGGAATTGTGTTGATCACCATTGTTTGTAATACAGTACCCTTTACAACCGTGCTATGTTATAAGTTATGGCCAGTTGACCATGAAGCACTTCCCGCACTTCACCATCCCCACCAAGATTATGTGGCACCCAAATGGTGCTGAATAAGTGGCCTATTGTTCACTCAGTTATTTCTTACAGGAAGACATGGAACGGGTAGCCTGGAGCCTGACTGTAGGTGAAGCGACTGAAGTACATCATGCCGATGTTTATCGAATCGGTGACCTCTTCATCTTTAGCGTCTTGGAGTTTTGAAGTCACGGAAACTTTGATGTTTGAAACATGTGTTTGCCCCGAAAATCCACAATTTCCACATGTTGGCTAGAAAAAAACATGTTTTTCAGATGTACCCTTTATTGGAAATTGGGGTGGATCTTAGTCAGCACAACAGTAGTACAGACCAAACCATCTTTGATCTTTTCAGAGATCAAAAGATCATGAGAAAGCAACCGCCGCCACATTGATTTTCAGGAGAATTCTGTAATTTTCGGGAATGTACTTGGAGGATGCACCAGAAGTAGGGTTGTTCCCCATTCCAAATCGGCCGGTTTCATGGCTTATCAATGGGGATGGATCCTAACCTCCTATCAAGTCCTAGGGATGATCCGACCACAAGTATCTTCCAACAGCTGCGGATCAAAGGTTGGAGACCAATCTGGTGTTGGTCCAACAGCTGGGACCGCTGCCTCTCCAGCGACCGCAGCGGTGAAGTATCGTGTGGTGAATTTGTGCCTTGAAAGCGGCGGTTTCAGGGATGAGAAGAGCATTTTTTGTGCTTTTCATTTGAGTATATAATGACACAAAAGGGACCCGGCTTGTTTAGGGTATATAGATGTATATAGGGGATTGCTGTACCCAGTTATGCGGGTGTTTACAATAAACAAATATAAGGATACCTGTTCAACAAACAGCATAATATAATGAAAAATAACAGATTTTTGTTCGTGGCTCGTTTTGCGGTGTTAACTTCGGCCTTGGGAGATTTTGGTAGTTTTTTTTGTTGTTTTTCAATCCTGAAATGCCTCATTGATAGAGGGGCCACTTGTTGCAACCAATCAGCATGTTCGAATTCAATAGAAATCAACGTTTCAGTTTGAGACATAGTTTTATGAAGAAATGAAAGGAAAGCATGACATTTACTCCCAAAGACAGTGTTTTAAGCATGTTTGTTCCACCCTTTTCCTGGTGGAGTGGTGGATTGCCATGGCAAGTAACGGTCATAGAGGCAATGTTAAAGGCTAAGCTATTGCTGATCATGTTACGTTGGCCCCCCCTGGTGGTGGTAAATTTGGTTATAGACTGGATTCACTCAGGGAACTCTATGTGAATTCATCAATGGATAAAGCGAGGGTGCTACCTCATATACTTGCTATTTGCTAGAACAGTGCGAGGAATGCAGCATGGGCCAGGGCCTGCTTCGAGCAAGGGGCGCTTGCGTCCCTCCTCTCTTTGCCTGAAATCAACCTCCCCTCCAACAAAAAAAAGCCCAAAAAACGCCTTTGTTGCGCAACATGTTTTAAAAGTGTTTTTTTTTGTGGCAACAAAAATGCCTTGAAATCCTACAACCCCTCACCTTTTTGGTTGTGTCAAAAAGAAAACTTCACGACATTTCCCACAGGTCGGGTGCGGTGATTGATTTGCACTTCCGCTCGCGTTACGCCAAACATCTATCCACTTCCGTGAAGCCCAGTGGATCGGAGTGGAAATCCTTGGATGACACCCTGATTGCAAATGATGGGAATCAGCAGCCGTGGGAACGATTTGCTGGTGATGTTTTTTTTTTCCCCGTTTGGTTTCTTGTTGTTGTTGTTGTTGTTGTTGTTGTTGTTGTTGTTGTTGTGCCTTTTGTGTTTCGTTTTCAGAGAGTGCTATGCAGTCCTGTTTCCGACCAGGAATGGATCCTTCCTCATTTTGCTTCTGCAGTGACTGCGCAGGTGAGGACGACGTAATCGATGGGAACTGGCAGATACGTGATCTAAGTGAGGTCATCATATACGTGGGAGATACCCTCTATGAAACGAGCATAGCCCATGAAAAATCAATGGTTTGAAGTTTGAAGATGAATTTCCTTTTGGGATGGCCTATTTTCAGAGGCTATGTTACTTTCAGGGAGCATATTCGTAAGCCCTTGTCGAAAAGTGTGCTATTTTAATGGGATTTTGTTGGGGGGTTGTTGGGTTTGTATTTAGTGCCTACCTACCAGCTAACGAATTGCCAACCTGATGGTTCATTCAAGAGGGTTCCATTGGTGTCATGACACGATTCAGGGCAGGGAAAATCATGGAAAATCAACATGACTGCAGTAATTGGAAAGAAAGCGCTAGTCTTTGAGGGATGCGTTTTCTGTAGGATGGCTGTTCCAAAGATTTGATAAACACCCCCATAGTGGTTTCGTTGTGAAGGAATTCATCCATGGTTTTTTCGTTTTGCAAAAGTAGCATGGGAAGGGAAGATCTACCACTTGTAGCTGCAATTCCCAGCTGAGATTCAAGAAAGATGACTGTGGATTCGTTTAAGGGTTTTCTTTCCCCCACAGCTGCGACTCAAACGTCACTTGGACTTCCAGGGATATCATGGTAGATTCACATTGCTATGTATTCAAACGCCCTGGAACTTTTAAGCTGCCATTTTTTACCCTGACCCGTTCCACAGGTGCACAGTGATGCTTCTGAACGTTCACAATGGCTTTCCTTGGAACGTACAGGTAGCTTGGTCACGGAAGCTTCGGGAAAAGCCGGGTTGGAAGGGATCTCTCCCTGGGAGATGCCGGTGGGTCCTATGATGATTTTATGCAACCTGAGCTCCAAATTGGTAGGCGAAAACAAGTTCCATGAGCCATCATGCGGTGATGAGCCCTTTAGTAATTAGATCTCACGAAAGGATAACAGCGCCCCGAGGCTGTCGAACTAGAGAGTTATCCAATTTTAGGATAGCAATTGATTGGCTGGCATCACTTTCTTTTGATGTATTTTCAAGAGCTTTTGCAAACATCAAGAGTTTATACCAAGTATGATACTAGATGTACGTATTTACCTGGTGTCATTCTGAACTTGAGGATGACATGAAATTGAAGTGAGTAAGTAGTAAGTAGTAGAAATACAAGATGTATACGTATTTACCTGGTGTCATGCTGAACTTGAGGATGAAATGAAATTGAAGTGCGTAAGTAGTAATCATGTATAATTCCGCCTCATATTAAACATACAGCCCCTTGAGCGTTTCCGGCAAGTCCACAAATCCCCAAACCCCTTGGTCGGCTCAGGCGCTGTCCTGCTGAAATCAAGTCGTGCAAAGAAGGAAGCACTACAGAGTTGTGTGGCGGAAACTTAGGCAGAAAAAAACCAAACGGCGAAACGGAGAAACGGAAGGAAATCCATGGTTGTTTAACATGGCCTTGTTCCCTTCACAAGGCCCGACCCTTAGGTGGGAATTTCACCCTTTCCGGAGCATTGTTTTCATGTTATTTTTGTTTATTTTTTGGGGGGAGGAGATTCAAGAAGACATAGAAGACAGTGTACGCAACATGCAGTTTGATGTCTTTCAATGTTTTTTGGACAATCTTTGAAGCCCTGCTGATTACATTGGGCACTCACAATTGCAAATACTGCTGTGCATATTTCGATGTAGTCTTGGGTATGACTTGGACACTTAGATTTTGTGCATGTTCCATCAACCCACCCCCAGGTGCACTTATTCCTGAAGGTCAAGTTCTGTGTTTTTTGCGTAAAGAAAAAGTGGTTTTAGATTTTTCGGCTCCATTTTCCTGGCAGAAAATCAGCCATCCATCCTGAGGAATTGTTGTCCCCACAGCCATCGCACAAACTCTTGGTTTTGGCCGCGCCTCTACGAGTGCACAATCAAA
This sequence comes from Breviolum minutum Mf 1.05b.01, assembly GCA_000507305.1. Classification (NCBI taxonomy): domain Eukaryota; class Dinophyceae; order Suessiales; family Symbiodiniaceae; genus Breviolum; species Breviolum minutum. The sequence goes on from DF241810.1 coordinate 19,668, forward strand.
CCGATCTGACCCTAGTTCTCAGGCCACGGCTGGAACGGCTGGAACGGGAATCCCTGCATCTTAGAGAACATACCCCATGGAATTCCCCATGCATTGAAGGAGTTTCTTGGAGTGCATACCCAGGTTTTTTTTGATGTTGCCAACAACAACAACAACAACAACAACAACAACAACAACAACAACAACAACAACAGCAAGTCCTGCTTAGATATTTCAATATAGGGAGCATATGGAGCCAAATTTGCGGAGCTTTATGTTTCGGAGCAATGCTATGCCGTTTTCCCTAGGAAAACTGCAGATGGGCACAACAGGGTCATGGGAAAATTCTTGGAAAAATCATAGCGGTGTCGACTCGTCCCAAAAGAAACGGATCGTTAAATGCCTCGGGGCCACGGATTCATTTCGCAACTTCCTGCACATGTGGCTCTATAAGAAGCTATTACTATAGACATTCGAAACAGGGTGTATTTGGAATTTCTTAGAGATTGCTACTGTATGAAGCCCTGCGTGCAAGCTGGCACCAACTTTTTTTGCCGTAGTTATCAAAAATAGTGATACCGTGATACCCCAGAATCTATGTGTTCACTCCTGCTTATACACAGTTTATCCTGAAATTTAAGAGTCTAGAGGCTTTCGTCGATGGGGATGATCAGTCCATCCAATACCCCACCTTCCAAAAGAAGGGTTGAATATGTTGAATCGTCAGACATTGTTTCGGAGCATCTGTACTTTTTGTTTCAAAAAAAACGTAGTGTGAGATTATTTGTGTTACATTTATATAGTGTTTAATTTCCTTATTGTAACACTTATTTTTTTTGGCCTGCTCCATCAATCAATCCGTAACAGGTTCCATGACGCGAAACGGCAGCTCTTGCCCTTGGATTTGATTCTACTTGGCATTCAGGGAGGTTGATGACCTTGGATGATGGCGATGGGGGATGGGAATTTCACTGGGAGATGAACACTATAGTCACAGTATTTATGTATGTTTTTCATTAATTTCACATATGAGCAACCGCCTTTATTTGGAAAAGAAAGGAATAGCTTGTGGATGGAAACATTTTTTTTGCAAATCCACCGTGCCTATGGGAACGAGGTAGGGGGTAACCCAAAAACGAGGTAGTAAGTAACAACATGTCAGTGATTTGGACTTTTGAGACGGTTGGAGTTGGTGCTGCTTTGCAGTTTTTAGTTTGGCTCTAGTCTAGCCATGTGGACTCTAGTCTAGTTTCAGCTAGTCCGTCTTTTATCATTTTTGAGATGGAGTTTCAGTTTCTTCGCCAACGAGGTTTCTTAACATAAGGGTCATCTATCCCCATACATGTCTCGAGTATTGAGAAAAAAGACCAGCGCTGGAAAACGAGGTCACCATTTTTCCAAGAACATGCTTCAAGACTAAAAGTTAATTGAACGAGGTNGCCGTCGCTCATATGTATATGCATATATTATATTTTTATTTGTTCATGTATTTCTTTGGAACATATATATATATATACATGTATGTAACTCTATGTATCTATCTTCTTATTTGCATAGATATTGCCTACTGCATATTGGGATCATATTATGTGTGTTTTGAAAGATGGTCGGGATTTGTTGTTGGGGTGTTCAAGATGATGATGATGATGATGATGATGATGATGATGATGATGATGAAGACGATGACGCGGACAAGTTGTAAAGAAGTGGAGTGGAAGATACTTACCGCCCCCAGAGTGGCAATTGCTGCGAAAAATTAAGTAAGCCAGCAGTAGACTCAGTACTCTAAAACCCCACCATTGGAGGCCAAAGGCTCCTTCTTAGTCTTGGGAGAGGGCGGACGTCTTCACTTATGAGGAGACATTTGCTTCCCAGTAGAGTCAGTGTTACTCTATTTTTGTTTTATTTTTGTCAAATGTCCTGTGGTATCCCCCAACTCGCAAGTGCAAGACTTTTGAAAGCACTGGCTGCGACCTTATCATACTTCGTGCCCCCAACGAAACTGGCTGGTTGTGACAACAAAGAAAATACTATGAATTCTTACTGCATTTTGTTCGTCAGAAGATAGTAACAACTTCAGAAATGCATAGATTGAAATCAACTGATTGTTTACCAACACCAGTTGAGTGTCCATGTGCGTGTGCGCGTGTGTTTCTTCAAGATGTGCATATAGCCCTCATTGTGTGAAAGATGCCGAGCCATGTTTCAAAGGAGTTAGGTACCACATATGTATATATACATTATATATTATATACTAACATCCTTCACAAGATATCCGGATTTGTAGCGTTCCCGAGGAAGTCCAACTCATGCTGTGATGCTTCGATCATGGGATCTCAAGCTTCACGCTATGAAGTGCAAAGTGTTTACACAGGCGTGAAACATCTGAAAGGAGGTAAAACACGCGGCGGTTGAACGGGTGCCGCGTTTTCCTTCATGACCTTTTTGTCATAATATGTTAATTTCAGTAGTGCGAACCTTCCATCTTTTATATGACTTATACATGCATGCATGCATGCATGCATGGATACATACATACATGCAGATGATTTTATATTTGTAAATAAAATGCACATGTACACATATATATTTATATATATATATATATACGTATGTATGTATGTATGTATGTATGTATGTATGTATGTATGTATGTATGTATGTATGTATGTATGTATGTATGTATGTATGTATGTATTGGGTGTATCCCAGTCCCACGACGCGATCATCAACCAATAATGCGTTCATGTTCTTGTTGTGGGTCCCTTTTAATTTTCAACCTTCGCTTTCAGCTGGCTTAGTAAGGTAGGCCTAATTTGCATCAATTTGTACAGGTGGTAGACAATCCTGTTTATAGGCGGTGGTTGTGTTTACAGTTTCGTGACGTGAACAAAATGTTTCACGGCCGTAGGGGGAAGAGTTTTTTGTGAGATGACATTTGTTCAGGCCCTTGTCATCCAATTCTGGTATTTTCGAAGTGCCATAGCAGGCTTACGGTTCAGGGATTAAAATGTGATGATACTTGCTTGCAAATTTGATGTATTGCTCCCAGAACCCAAATTCAGGCCATTTTGGGAGGATTCCACGACCTTAAACCACCAGAAATAGCCTGGCCTTTTTAAATGGTGGGCTTCATGACCTTTAGATCCTTACGTTTTCGTTGGGGGTAGGTAGGGGTTGGAAAATGATACAACTTCCTGGCTTCGGAGTGCTTCACTCATCAAACACGGACTTTTTTCTGGAGACGTTGGTTCAAAATGAATTGAACATGAAGCATGCGGTACTCTTGGCAAAGTACACCTGTCGCTCAAAAGATGCAAACTGAATCTAAATGATACTAAGTGCATGTTAAAAAAAGGGCTTGCAAAACGGCATATGCTTGCTCTCCAGTAATCATCTACGCTTACAAAGTTGGCTACAAACACCACGATTTCAGAACTATTCGCTTGTGGAAATGTGCAGATTTATCCTCGCTATCTTAGTTTTACTGCAAGGCAAAAATTGGATCATCACCCTCCAAGAAATTGCTGGGTGGTGGCAACTCAAATATGTTGTAGTTTCATCCTTACCTGGGGAAATGATCCAATTTGACTAATAATTTTCCAATGGGTTGGTTCAACCACCAACTAGAATTACTGGCAATCGCCTTCCAAGAAACAAACGAATTTGATGCAACTCACTCTCTTTCGTGACTTTCGTGGCTAGGTGTTCAAGGTTTTGAACCTCCACAGAGTGGAGAATTGCTGCTGCCACCACATAGCATTTGTAACTGGGAACGGCCAAACAAAAACACGTGGTGGTGGTTTCAAAGATATGTTTTTGTTAAACATCCTTACCTGCGGGAGATGATCCAAGTTGATTCAATTTGAATATAATGTTCTTCAGATGGGTTGGTTCAACCACCAAACAAAACACATGTCGAAATTTAATTTGAGGCGATTTAAGCAGCCGGGGCCCAGCTGCGGGTAGTTTTAACCCTTGTTTTTTTTCCCTACCATAAGGTCCGCACCTTCAAGAGGTGATAGAGATTCAACTGTTAAACATGACATGTGTTTGCCACTGTTTTTTTTAGGGAAGATTTCTCCTAGTTGACTAAATTTGTTTTGCAATGAGCTAAATTAAACCTCCACCTTTTTTTTTGAAACACCTCCACCTGAAGTTTTGATGTGTTTTGCAAAAAGGGCCGTGAGATGGGTTTTTGCATGCAGAAAAAATAGCAATTGGAGATCATTGAACTGAACGCATTGTTTTTTTTGTTATCCTACAGTCCTACACTTTCCGTTTCTCTGTAGCGTTTTAGATGGTTTCACGTTACAGAACAAAATAAAACTCGGCTCATCAACAAATCAGAACCGCGAGCACCGTTAGTTTCCAACATTTTTTGAGTTTTCTTTAGCTTAATATGTTTTGTCACTTTAATTTGACAAGCGGCCATCAGGGTAGAACATGAAGTACGCAGCAACATGTAGTCTTATAACCCAGCACTAATAAGCCTCAGCGCTGTTTGAATTTTTCAAAGGTGGGTCCGTCCCACCTTTTAGGCTGGCTTGTGAATGTATGTTAATCTTGGATGGCATAGTATATATACAGATATATGTTATATATATTCAATATTCTTATGAATATATATATATATATATGCATATTATATCAAATTCATCTATACAGTATATATTATTTCCTGTGTGCCATCTTTCGGGCCCCCGGCTACATACACAGATGTTTGATGAATTTTTGTTCGTCGAAATGGATTCCTCAGGTAGTGTGCCCGCAGCAGCCTTGCTCCAAAAGCGAGAGGCCTGAATTCTCCAACAACCACAGGCCACAGGATGACCTCATAATGGTCCCCACTTAGTGAGATGAACATAAGAGGCTTATGTACCTATCAACCTCTATGTTTCCGTAATAAGACTCCAAAGGAAGCCCCTGTTTTCACTGCTAAGAAGTGGGTCCCCCAGATAGTCCCAACCAATCCTCCCTGCCAGGGACAGTCGATCAACTCCAAGACGTTCATCAGCATCAGGCTGGTTTTGGGGGATGAAGTAGCGAAGCCAAGTCGCCTTCAGATGTTGGAGATGTTGGATGATTTTTGCCCATGTACCTGAAAAATGCCGCATCTGTTTAGGAAAAACGACACATGTGGGTTGTTTTCTAGTAATTTGTCATGTTGTAATTTAGATAGGTGGTTTTTGGCAAAACAGGTTGTTTAGGGTATATAGGGGGTGAAATCCTACCCAGGTATATAGGGACTGTAACAAACCATTAAATTATAATAGGATCCCTAGTAAACAACCAGTATTTCATATGGAAAGTAAGGGGCCCGGGTTTTTTCGTGGCTCACTTGGTACTTGGGGCAACAATGCCAAGGCCTGCCGGAATCAATGTTGATTTCAGTCCTCCCGTGGAAGCTGGTGCCAACATTCCTACTTGTTTGGAGACCCTGTGGGCCTGCCATTGAGTGTAGTTGATATGTCAAAAGTGGCACACTTTCCCTTTTAATTTAACAGGGTTACTCGTTACTGGCTACTTGGAAAAGGCACCATGAGTGCAGATGTATGTCAAGGGTTCCATTGTTTTGAAATGTTATTTTTTTGGATTTTCACGATTGCTTCAGTCTATGGGATGGATATGCACTGTATCACCAACTGTAGCTTGTAAGCTGGAGACATGGCTCGGATTTTATGAGACCCACCCGAATTTGCCTTCAGGATCGATGAGGTTTAGACAAATTGGTAGATGAATATGGCAAGGAAAACATAGACGATCAATGAAGATGTAACTTTCTATTGATAAGGGTATTTTCCATTCTCAGGTTGGTCTAGTGACTAGTGGTTACGTCCGTGTTCAACAAATCTTTTGAAACACTTGAAAATGCATTCAGAAACACGGTTGATCAACATCCTTCCGCTGACACATCCCAAGAGAAACAAGCATCAAGATCCACAGATTATTATCCACTTGTAATGTATAGGTATCATCACCTGTGGATGACCAGTTATGATCATAGATGTTTTCATAAATATTTTTGTAGTACCCTCTGAAAGTAACGTTTTTTTGCTGAAAATAAGGCCGAAACCCAAAAAGGAAAGGAAAGGATGGTCTCCAAATTGCCACCATTTTTGAGAGCTAACTCTTGCAGTTTGCGAATAGGAGGGTATCCGTTCGTGAAACAATTCCGGTAGCGGTAGATGATATCTGATAGCTGGATGACTTATGATGACTTTGGGAGGCAATAAATTTCACTTGTGGCTGAGGTTCGATGTTTTGTCGTGGTCCTCAATGTCACATGAAGAGCAAACAAATTTCGAGTACTTCTGGAAACTTGGAAGAATGCTGTTTTTTTGTTGGTTGTTATATTGACTTTTAGATATGTTTATTTGTGTTTATCATTTTATCCAGGTATATAATTATCATTTTATGTGAATTATGCGTGTTTTTATTGTTCAAATATGGTAAAGTATGTGTGACGTCTATCTAGGTTCCAAGGCTGTTCCAAGCGGTGTTTTTATTTTGTTCGGAATGTTTACTCCGACTTGGAGAATGTTTCCATTTTGACTCATAGCGCTCAGACCTCGTCATGATGGCGTAACATGACGCAACATGGTTTCACATGATGTAACATGGTATTTTTGGCGCTCATATCAGTGCATGATTATTCATCAAAGGATGAGGCGGGAGCCCAAAGTTCAAAACTAGTATGCCAACATCCACACGCACAAAATTAATTTTGATGTGATCTTCTTGGACTTCAACTCTGAAAAACAAGGGTCACTTGGATTGCTTTAAATACCTGCAGGATGTCTTCAATCATCACTAGCTTAGCTACTTTCTTCCTTCCATTCTTCAACACTTTGCTCAGGAGCCCATTTTCTATGCCAATCTTCCAGTGTCGTGTCACTGGGCGGCCCCAGATATACGGAGATTCCCCAAGAAAACTTGGAATTCCATGTCGTGTCATTCAATGACTTTGGATCCCAAAGTTGCGAGGAAAACCATGACAGAAAAGCACCTTATAAAATTGTAAGTAAGTTATCTTGGGCTTCCACCAAAAGACACCCAGGCAGCACAAGTTCTTTTTGAATACAAATCTTAGCTAGAGAACCATTTGTGGGATGGCAATTTTTTTTGAGATGTTTCCTCTACGACGGCCTCTCCATGGAAAAATGAGGTCCTGTGAGGGCAGAGATTCCCCCGCAAAAAACTGCCCTGTAGTTTTGGCAATCAAACGACCAATGCACCCAAGCCCAAAAGGGGTACAGAAGATCCATGCTTTGACCGGTGGTGCCCAAAAACCTGGCCAATAGGAAGAACATTTAATACGGTTGATGGAAGAAATCTGGCTAACCACCTGGGATATATATATATAATATCTATAAATCCCTGAAAACAAATGGGATAAACTACCAACCTCAGCAGGTGATCGCTGGATTTCAGCCATCAACAATGCGGCCTTCTTATGATAAGGAGGCGACTTATTTCTGGAAGCTTTCAGAGTTGGTTGTACTCGTATCATTGGAATCCCATCACTATCTCCCCATTCTAAGCAGGAAATAAGGGAAGCTCGGGGCTATTTCTGGGCAGTTAGGCTTTGGGGCTGGATAGCTGTTTGGATTCCAATGCCTAAAAAACCGATCTGAGGCACGCTTTACCTTCTCCTACCGTGGTCACCACCATTGCCATTCAACCCACGTTGGCAGTGCTCAATGCCATACCACTAGGACCAGGGATTTGCGTTGCGAGTCCGGGATGTATAGAGTCAATTGGAGAATGTCTTGGTAGGGACAGAGATGGGGGACTTCAGGAGAAGCACGTATATATAATGGGACCAACTCCCCTTTTCTGCTGCAGAATTGGACCAGCATCAACAGAACCAACTAAGAAGCATCACAAGATTAAGAAGCAATGAAAACAAACAAAGGGAATAGACTAGACATACCTGCACTACAAATACACTTGAACCATGTGTGTGATGAAGCTTCCATTTGCAGGCACCTATATATAGATAATATATCTTATAATACCCGTAATATACAAGATTTGATTTGTCAAGAAGTTGCAAGTGAGAAAACATCCATGGCCATTCCCTGGCCTGAAGAATTTTCTCCAAATGCATTTCATTGAAATTAAGTGGCTGAAGGGTACAGCCACACTTTCCCCTGTATTTTTATTGTTCCATGATTTGCATAGTTTCTCATTCCCATCCTTGTTTTTGGGGTTGTTTGCCACTAAATGGGCTATCTTCGGGCTCCCATTGGCCAGGAGAAGCCAGACATCTTTATGGAAATCTAAAGGGCCCCAGGCCACCCCATGAAATGTCCAGGCCAATGATTTGATACATTTTGAACCACCATGATCCCCTTACTAAGGCCTTATTAAAGCTGGCGATTTCCTCCGGGAGAAAGGGCTGGTAATTGAGGGTGGAAAAAAACCCTGAAAATGAAAAAAAAAAACGGCTGGTTCGCCTAAGAATCACCCAATTGAAAAGGAAAATTATCTTCCAAACCATCATTTTCAGGTTTCATGTTAATCTTCCAGGGTTTCATGTTAATCTTCCAAATCTTCATGACTTGAGGTTCAAAATCTTCATGACTTGCAGGGTGAACCCTCCTTAGATTTCCATCGGAAACAGGAGAACTTGGCCTTCGTTACACCACGATGCCTGAAGCTTCCAAATTTGTCGAGGCGATTTGGGGGCTAAGTTGTTTAAGGAAGCCGCAAACCCAAATGCTCAATGTATGGCCTACCTACAGTTACCATAAATTTTACAGTTACCATAAATTTAGGCCAAATTTCCGCAAGGATACCATACATTGAGCATCTGGGAACAATACCTTCGATTTTAACGTGGTGAATGGCTTAAAAGTCTATAGATCTATGTCAAAGTGGGACCCCATAGGGGAAAGTTTTTTTTTTAATGATTTTTTGATAAACATCATGCACCCCCCAAATTCAACATGGAACCTGGAAATGATGGTTTCCAATAGGAATCTCCTTTTCCAAGGGTCCATTTTCAGGTTCCACGTTTGTTTTGAGGGGTGTAAGTAGTCTCATTTCCAAAAACCTTTTTGACTGTTTGACCAAAATCCCCGATGCCTTGAGCATAAAGCCTCACTTCACGTATCGCAGCTGACAGATTTGTTGGATGGGTGCCTATTGTCATTGGAGACTGGCATGATGCGATATAGCAAAACCATTTTTAATCATTTTTAGTTGAGTGCCCGAAAGTTCACTTGTTGAATGAATAGCCAGACTTAAACTCTTCGCTCTGAGGCAGAGTTGCTTAACTTGTTTCAACTCCTTTTTGTTGTTTTTCCATGTTTTTCCAACATGGTGTGCACTGCGTCCACTGCCATGGTTTCACATGGCCTTGTGACCATATGGCGGTGGTGACATTGGACGCCCATGGCTCATGAGCCAACACAACGGAAGCTGGGCAAGCAGTGGAGAATTTTACATGGGATTACGACGTTTCCCTTTCCTAGGTGGTGGTTTCAAGGTAATTTCACCCTGATTTGGGGAAGGTTCCTATTTATCAGTACATGTATGAATTACTCTACTTACATGGACATATGTATATATGTATGGGATTTTTTGCAAATACTATTTTTCCACATGACTCATGGGCTGAACGGCTCCTCTTTTTGAGGTTTCAGGTAGCCAGGTAGGCAGGTGCCGTTGCCTTGGAGTGGGAGGTCACGGATACATCATCAGCTCATGGGTGAGGCTATTTGCATTTTATTGGAACTGTTGGTGCGACAAAACGGTGACAGTTTCAAGTGATGGGATGCTTGTTTGTCATTGTTTCGAGATGGATGGCCCAAAGGTTCATCACATGCCGCTTGCTTCAGAAAAGATGATGTAGACATGCATCTAGACCCTGGCTTCTTGTTCTGAGGGGTTGACCTTGCATTTAGGGGTCATATGTCACATATCATCAAACAAATTTTATTGGGGTGCTTGGCAATGCCAATATTGGATAAGTAAACAGACGCCCCAGCCACACTCCATTCAGTGGAAAGATATACAGCCCAATCCTGTTTTGACGACATAATATTATTCATAATTTAGACTTCTTCGCATATTTCAATATGTATTTTGGAACGCTACAACTTCAACAGAATCTCCAAGCTTTCTCCAAGGACTTCTATGTAGTGCTCTATGCTTTGCTATATCTTACTTACTGCTACTTTACATCGCATGGGCCTTTGCCGTTGCGAGTCCCTGGCGACCTTCAGTCATCACCTCCACTGGGGATACCAGCTGGGCGCCCATCACGAGAGACGGTGAGAAGAAACCACCTATGAAACAGCTGCTCGGGATGATTGTTTCTGGATGTCTTTTGTGTACATTGTTGTAAGAGTTATCTTTACTTATGCATGTTGTATTTTGCATGTTCTAGTTACTGATTTACTTTTTAAAATGAGGTGTCATCATGATTCATGATATTTCATGGTATCATTCCTGGTGCAGTTGGACCTATCTGATTGAAACACTTTTTAGATTTGCATTCAACAACTCAGAGTCTTGCACAGCACCTGAAATTCCCTTGCTTCAACATGATGCATCCCCTGAAATCCAGCAAGACATTCGGCTTTCAAATCGGCCCAATAAAAACTCGGCTTGGTCATCCAACCTCGAACTGGGTCGGTGATATTCATGACATGATACCTTCAAGCCCTGAAAAAAATGATGACCTGTCGGCTCTCATTGGGGGGAGGGGGGTGCCATTTGGGCCGATATATATAAATCAAGAAGAACGTTTTTGGTACCCGTAGATGGTTCAGAAATCTGGCGATCACCAGTTCAGGTTGGTAGTTTATCCCATTATTCTAGATTCTACATTCCAGGTGGTGGAGGATTTCAGCCATCAACAGTACCACCGATGGAAATTCTTTCCATGCTTTCAATAGCGGTTTTTTGTTTCTGGATAAACTAGACCCTGTTGATATGTCAGATTTCTATATAGACAGTATATATACTGTATATATAATAGATCTCGGTGGTGGTGTTACTCAAGGATTTTTTTCACCCCACGGAGACGATCTAATTTGACTAGTACTTTCAAAAGGGTTGAAAGCACCAACTAGATACACAACATGGAACCTGGAAATGATAGTTTCCAATAGGAATCTCCTTTTCCAAGGGGGCCCCATTTTCAGGTTCCATGTTTGTTTTGGGAGGTGTACTGTAAGGATGTATCATTAAAATGCTGCCTCTTCCATACAATCCATGACCCTCAGGAATGCCATCGCCAAAGCTGCGAACTTTTCCATCGCAAATGAAACAACTTTTCCACCATCAACTTTTGAAGGCGACGACCTTGTTTTCTGTGGGATTCGCGAAGGGATTTTGGAGGTTTCAGGCTTGATTTTCCAGGGGTTATACGGGTATATATACATACCCTCCCTGAAACTAACGTAGCCCCTGGAAATGGATGGTTGGAATTGAATAGTTTGCTTTTGGGATGGCCTATTTTCAGGTGCTATGTTAGTTTCAGGGAGTGTAATTATATGTAGTATCTCTGTGTGTGTTTACTTTTGGACTCAAAATGGTTTGTTCTTTTCTCCCTTAGTTGAGTAGATGATTCAAACTGTTTATAGCCAGTGACTCGTGACCATGTTTTTGTTTGGTTCCAACAAAAAGGAACTGGAAGCCAACAGTTTCATCCGTTCTTAGACACCATTGTTTCTGTTCACTTTGGTGTCAGGTTCATGTTGTTTTTCCCCTGTTCTTGGGATTTGATATTCAGCTTACACATCAGTCATATCCGGCGACATTTGACGCACTTTGCTTTTGGCAATGATGTTTCCAACAACTTATATACAATCGGCCGTTCTCACTTATTGATTGATTGAACATGTTCCATGAAGTGCTACCAAATATCATCACAGTAAGTGCCTGAAATCTTATTGTATTTCTTGGAAACAGGTTAAATGTATTTTAGGTATACATGGTGCATTTTTAATACACCTAAATGATCAATAAAAATAAACTTATTTGGTTTTTCTCATCCAGAACATTCCAAGCTTCCAACAACCTCTGTCAACCAGCCCTTCATCTTGAAGAACATCGGCTATTTCTGCTGTTTTTTTTGAAGGGTGGTATCTAAAATCTAAAAAACCAGTCGAGATTTCTGGTTTCGGGGTAGCCATGGGATGCGCAATCCGGCAAGGCAAGATTCAACCCAAAGTTGGTCCAACATATCAAGTCGGAGGTGTGAATACCACACATCCTGAGTTGTATGCGGCGGTGCTGATTGTTGGACATGCCAGATCGCTAGCAACTTAGACGATTTGCGCTTGGATTTGTTTTTTTTTGGGGGGGGATGGGTGGAAACATGAGGGTGTTCTTATGGTGCCTGTTTTTCGTGATTTCAGGTTTCAAGACCTTCTGATGTCAAACCCTAAAATGACCCAATTTGACATCATAGATGTTTGATTTTGTTCATATGAAGTTGCAACCAACACATTTGTTTGTTTAGTAAGATATGTGTTTTCTATGATTCGGTTCTTTGAGTTTGTTGTCATGACGCTGTACGAAGATGTGGTCTTGATTCTGGATGCATCTCGGCCCATAATGACCCATGGACGGAATATATGGACGACAATTCCTAGGAGTGGTACACTACACTTGGAATCATTGGAGCATATTGGAGCTCTCGATCGGGTACAGAACCTTTCGGTTTCATTACACAACTGTGCTGTATTTTTAATTGCCTTGGTTCTAGACCAAGCCATCCCGCAGATCTACACTCCTTAGCCCAAAAGGACAGGGATCGTGGATCTCAACCATTCATTCTCAGGGGAATCACCCAGCCATTCATTTTTGGCGGACCTTTGGGGGTCTCGAATCTCAAGATCTCAAGCTGAGTTTGAGGGTCAGGGAGCCTGGGCGTTTTCAAAGTGTTTGATTTTTTGTTTAAAACATGCCTCGACAAGTTGGAAATGATCCAACTTGAAGATTTTTCTCAATTGGGTTGACACCACCTGACATCTATGAAACCCTGTAAATGATGGGATATTTACATTTGTTTACCATATCAAGCTGGTGATCGCCGGATTTCTGAAGCATCAACAGCATCAAGGTTTCCAATCTCAATGCATCTAATGCATTCATCTCATCCTCCATCCTCCATCTGCTTTACTGAGGCATGGAAGATGGTTTGTGAAAACCTGAAAGGACGCTTGGTGGATGCCCTGGCGAAGCCTAACCCCAAGGGTGGTCCGCAATGGCGAGTCGAGGCTTGAAGTTTTGTTGGAGGGAAAATCCATTGCAGCGTTTCACTCCTGTACAATTTTAACAAAATTGAACCCAAACTCATGGAGGTGGATGGTTCAGATGATTCTCCTTTGGGTGATTTTTGGAATCCATCTTAAACATCTTGGCAAAAAGTGAGGCTTAGGATTTGACGTCGCCATTGGAAGGTTGGCTTCTAACGTACCACCACCCTAAAACATGATATGTTTTCCTTGGCGAACATGACAGGGAGCCTTCTTGTTTCTGGGGGGCGGGTGGTAGCAATATCCATAGCCTCCAAGGTCTCAAGACTAGTAACTCAAGTAATATCCGAGAGGTGTTCAAAAATTTAAGCACTGGTTTTTATTGTCAAAAACCATATGCAATGTCGTTGCTTATACTGGTGTTTGGTTCATAAAATTGTTGGTAAGGTAATTGTCACCTATGACTTGTGAGCATTTGGGTCACTTCAAAGAGATCCACTTGTCCTTGGATGCTTTCCCCAACATGTGTTCATTATGTTTCCCCTTTGTTTTCATGAATCTACGGCCACTATGGAAGACTCTGATAAATCCTGGGAATCTAAGCGGTACCCCCGCAATGCCACCCCAAGAAAGAAGGCCTTGTTAACAGTTTTAGTGAACACTACGATCCCTTCGTAAGGCTTTACATCCTGCCGGGGGATAGCTTTGGAGGGCACTCTTAGATTCCCATGAATAGAGGTTTCTTTACATCACTTTTGGGTCTTCTGTCAACTTTTCCGTCTGGCAGGTTTTTCTCTTCTTGTCACTTAAAGATGAAGATTCACGGAAGGGTAAGGTTGCCCACAAGCATCTCGCCAGGTACAAAGTGGTGTTGACCCTAAAGTCTTCCATCATGAAACGTACGTCAGGTATGCATCATAGAAGCAACGGGAAGGAATCAAGAATTCCTGGTACATATACACTACGCGAAAAGTAGATGGAAAGTAGGCTACCATTATTACCCTCCCAAAGTTTAAGATGGAACCTGACAATGGTACTCTGGAATAGGAGATTCCTTTTGGAAACCATCATTTCTAGGTTCCATGTTAAACTTGGGAAGTGTAGATTGTGTAAACCCCTTGCAAAATAAACCACTTCTACCGTCTCCAAGCGACGCCAGCCACCCTTTACCCAGACTCAGGCCTTTTTTCAGGAACTAGCGTAGTGTATTTGCTGAAAGGCTGGTTGTAAAACATTGCAGGTATAAAGGCGTTCAACATAAAGCTACCACATGAGGTAGGAAGGTTATCCAAAACAATGATATTCCAAGGAAAAATCGGCTGTTTCTCTCAGTGAGGTGTAGGGTTTTGAATCAACTTTTTTGGGGGTATGCTCTACGGCCATTTTTACTGGTCCATATACTAACTACGTTTGAAATTACCATGGCTTCCCAATGAGTTTCCCAAGAAAAAATGTTTTCTTATCCAACCTAAAGGTACCTGAAAGGAACTTGGAGCGGTGGGTCTAAAATCAGTCATATGTAAGTGGCAAAACCCTACTTGTCTAGGGGGAGAAAACAACAATCATCGCTGTGAAACACCTATAATCACTGGGGCTCGAATTATTCTTTTTGCTAAAGGGAAGCTCTTTGTATTTCATTGCATTTGTATATTAGTTTTGTGCATATATATATATATATGTATATGCCACACTGATTATTATGTGTTAGAATATGTTTTTATGCATATTTGATATATAATATATATATATATATATATATCTATTTATATATATATTTATTTATATATTTATATTTATATTTACATGCATACATATAGTTTCTGCAAACCAACCATTTCGATGATCATCCAGACTATGAAGTGAAGGCTCGGTCCTGTAAATATAGGCAAACACACCAAAAACGGACCCGAGGTACGATGAAACGATGATGCAACCTTGCATTGAGATCTTGCAACCCGTGCATGCAGCTTTGCTGGATAGTAAAGATCTGTAAATCTACCGGAGTTTTTCCAAGATCTCGCAGTTTGGGAATCAATTGGGAAATTAGTTTCACTTTCCAAGTCTCATATAGAAATTGGGAAAGTTAGACGAACATCCGCCACTGTCCAACTCAAACCATAAAAGATAAGTCTCACCTGTTGGAAGGGGAACTTTCTTAATCCGCACCTTTCAAGCCTGTTGGGAGAACACCTGGTTAAAGCTTAAACATCTTTGGCAGAATGCCATTGTTTGAGAGAAGAGGGATGCGGGGTTCTAGGTTGTTCTTCAGATGTTTCTAATTGATCAGATTGTAGACACTAAAAAGCGGAAAATGAAACATGTTCCAGACAATGGCATACTCTAGTGCCAGGCAGAACATATTAACACGCAATTGATTAGCAATGGTCTCAACAAACCCTTTGTTTTATATTGTTTTGCTTTGTGACCAGTCAATCTTTACATATTTATCAATAGATCCACCCAACAAAGAGGCCTAAGTCACTTAACAGTCCATATTAGATTTCTGTGGATCTCGATTTTCTCGAAAATCCTCCCCCAACTCCCCAGCCCCCAAGGTGGAGTACATGCAGGCAGTTTATCAACCTCCAAAGGACCACGGCTGTCTTCCTGGTACTGAACCATGGTACATCACGCACACCCGCAATAAGACCAAGGATTTTCCAGCCCGCAGCTTTGATGGTTTGTGAACTAAGTTCGGGATAGCGCCTTGTTGATATCACATGATAACTCACATGGAAATTAAATCATTCATGTCTTAGATGCATTTGTTGATTTGCGCAAGCTATACGAAGACCGACCTCCACAAAGACTATGAACAGGGATCCCGCAAAGATTGTTGAAGTATTGGCGTTCACCCGTGGAATGTGATTGTGTATTTAATTTTCTAGATATATAATACATTTATCATGATTTTCCACTGGGTAGGCCCTGGAAGACCAACATGACGCCATGAAACCGAAACAATGTCAGCTTCAGGTTCCATGTTAGTTTTCCCAGTGTGTAGCTAATGTTGTCAGCTGTTTTGCATCCCCAAGGTTTCACAAAGCCCCTGAACATGGATGGTTGGAAGACTGAAGGTATGGATTGGATTTTTGGTGACTTTTGGTCATTGTTAAAGGTTTTTTTGCACCCTTTCAGGCATTTTTTCTCAGTGTCATCGTGTGGACCTGGCGCAAGACTTCATCCTCAATGTTTTCGAGCCGAAGGTGTATGGCCAAAAAATCGGTTGATCAACCAGAAACCCATGGCATGATTCGAAGTGAGAAAAGTAACTTCTTTTTCGATTCAACACAAGTTGACGTTGGGTGGTTGGGTGGTTAGATGATACCCCCCCGGAACATATTTTGCCTTTGGAAAATGTAAGTGTAGTCAGTGTAGTCATACACCAAACCAGTAGTCAGTAGTCATTGATGTAGGAGACATGGAAAGTTGAAAGTAAAGCACCAGCTATGTTTACAGATTCTTTGATTTTAACTCTCACCAAAAAAGAACATGATTTTTAACTCTCACCAAAAACAGAAAAGACATGAATTCAAAAGACATCTCCTCCTTCAGCACCCAAAACCCTTTTTGTTGGACTTAGTTGTTTTTCGGAGCATCAAAACAGGTGCATCGACGCTATGATGTCTTCATCAAGGCACGACCAGATGCCGTTTATTTGTTGGAAGTGCCACCTCTTTGGCGATTCAACCTGAGCAATCTTGTATTCCCCGCTGGTGAATTGGCTGCAATTTTGGGCTCCGTCCAGCAACTAACGGAAGCTTTGGATGGTACTTTTTGGGTACCTTTTTCAGAGCAGATCAGGGAACAAAACTACCTATAACTGTAACTGGTTAGCCGGATTTCCTTCTATCAACTGTACTTTTTTTAGTTGAAGAGGTGATCAAGTACTTACCGTTGACGTTTGTTGCCGGGATTGTTTTTCGAACAAAACCATGTGAGAGGATTATGAATTTGGAACATTATAGGGGCTCTAGTGATTGCACGTAAATTGATAGATTAAGTGCACTGGATGTCGATATTTCAGGGAGGGTATGGGATAAGAAGTGGAACATCAGTCAACTACTAGTAGTAGTAGGACTAGTCCCGAATGTTGTCTAATGTCAAGGGGACTTTGCAAGTGGAACTTGAGTCCAACCTTCTCACGGGCACGGCATGTGCCTTCAAAACTGTTGTTGCTTCACTCTGATATTGATTGGTCATCAACCCGCTACCCACTAGTAGGGGTTTTAGTATAGCTAGTTTCAGGACTTCGATTATCATATGGATGACCACTCCCTACAATAGCGTGATATGACGGCGTCAATAGTATTCACATCTTTCACATGCCCTCGAAAACGAACATGGAACCTGCAACGGACCGTTGTGAAACAGAAAGACATGTTACCTCCTTTGGTTGCATGTTAGTTTTAGTTCAAAAATGCAGATTTAGTATCATTCAGTCATATAATTCCAAATTCCAAATGCTAGTGGAACTAAGGAATTAAAACATCCATGTTTACTTTTGCAACATTTTTTGCTTGTTGATTCCAACTGCTTGCCGAGGTGGCTTTTCAGATACCTGGCGCCTAGGTCCACGGACCTGCCATGTGGTGGATCCCCTGTGTACTCAATGTGCTGATGCCATCAAGGAAAGCTGCTACACTGGTCCTCGGAAAAGAACAACTTACTTGGATCCTCGTGTACATCCGGTGCCATGGGTGGAAAAAAAGTGAAGTTCAATGTTCTTTTTGGTTGAAGTTGATCATTCTCCCACATGTAGTTCCAAATCAAACGTCCAACCATTTGGTAGGCCACAAAGTACCCACTGAGCATACTCCACGCCCGCGTTGTGACAGGTTCTTGCTCGTGAAATGGCTCGAGCATTCTTTGATCGGCAGCATATTAAACTACCAAAGAAGAGCTCGGCAAGGAGGAATGGTTTCTGAGATTTGTCAAGAAAGATGTTGGTTTCTGTTGATTGTGTCAAATCGTCCATCATTTGTAGCTTGCTGTTTAAAAAAAAACTAAGACAGGCACGTCCCAGCACAAAGATTGACGAAATGATGGTTTCATGCATTTCATCGAAATCGCCAGTGCTGGTTTGCAGTAGGATAAACTGATAAACTTCAAATGATATAATAAAATGATATAGAATAAATTCATCACAAAACACAGAGTAGCAGCAGCAATGGGAAGGAAAATGACATAACCTTCGAATTTCCAAAGGTTTTTGAGCTTGATAAATCATTTATGACCGTGCCATATATTACTTCCCCATGGCCCATGGTTTTTGTGGGAGCCTTCTGTATATACAAACATGGCGTGTTTGTTTCAGCCATGAAAACTTGAAAACTACCGAGGCTTTGGATGGTTGCACTTGGAATGTTTCAGGTGGAAAGATTTACTGCGAAAGCGTGGAGCGGTTGCAGGAGATGTGACAACGGATCTGTGCGAGGTTCCTTGGGCATAACGGCTTTGGTTGCTGGTTGCTTGGATCATGGGGAAAGCTGAAGAGCTGGGAGGGTCCGTCCTGCATGTGTTTGTGTTTAGATTTTAGATGTGTTGGAAGTCGAAAGGTGGAAGGCGTACAACGAAGACCAGTAGCAAAAAGGGTCAGGTTCATATATGGATGTTGCTGATCATGAATGTAGCCCTTGCATTTATTAAGCAATCTATGAGGGTTTGTGCAACTTGTTGACTGCTATGTTTCTACAAGTGACACGTTCCCACCTTATGTTATCTCATGCCTAAGAGTGACCTGTTTTTGGGAGAGGAACGGGTTTTTAACCAGTTTCTTGGGGAACTTTTGTGCCATTCCCTCAATAAAGCCTGCTTTTTGCTTCTACTTCTGGTGTCGAAGACATTTTGGGTTGTGTGCTTCTGCTGAAGGGTTCTGATGTTCCTTTCAACAATATCATGAACGTCCCACCTGCTTCATCAAAGCTATCCGGTGACCAGAAAATACAGCATTAAAAAACCTATCTACACTACCAGTTGACATTTTATATATATAGAAATTTCGGAACAGTTTCTTCAGCTATATAAGCACGTTGAAATACACAAAATCATATCTGTGGCTTCAGGGCCCTGCAATGAACCCCCCGCGAACCTGGAGGCCGAAGCGGCAGAATTTCTTCATGCATCCCCACCTGGTGGCAACACAACACCATGAGTTTTTTCGGCATTTCCTCCGGCCGTTTTTGTGACCACCACCAGCATTGCGGGAGAACAGAAAAAGATGGGCAAAGCCGCCAATTCAGTGCACCAATTCAGTGCTCCAAAGTTGGTAAAAAACGGATGTGTCGGAAGCAGTTCTTTATGCAGAGGTATATAATTCTAGTTGTTGGACCTACAGGGATTGACCCTCACACAGCCCTGATTGCCTGGTTTCGCACTGATTCGTTGTGGAAGTATGGCCACCCAGCAGCTCTCCATAAAATATCTTGGCATTTTAGTCATGAACCATGTGCGGTTCAGATTCTGATGAAAGGGGAATGAAGTAGGTGCATGTTGTCCTTCTGTTCTAAGTAGTGAGTAGTAGCATAGAAATGTTCATACTGGAAGGCTACTGTAACAATTTTCCCCTGCAAAAACACGTCGCCCCGACCCCACAAAAAGCCTAGTCTATAACTTGGAATGCCCCCCCTCTCAGTAACAATGGCAAATACCGGTGGATAGGGATCCCTAAGCCTAAAGCATTTAAAACTCCTATTGATGAGTGGTATCCTTGGAAGGATTTTGCATTCATGTTTCTGTAAGAAATCACCATCACCAACTGAGCAATGAAAAAAGGGTCCCTGGTTGTTTAGGGTAAATAGGGGAATATATATACTACCCAGTTATTATGAGGATTTTAAGAAACCACGAAATAAGGATGCCGTCATTAAACAACCAGTCATTTCCATCGAATCCGCAAGGGACCCCCCGGGTTTTTTCACGATCAAAACATCAAAACATCAAATGATTCCGTTTCCAGGCCACGGAGGCAACAGTGCCGAGTTTTACACGATGGAATTATTACAGCTTCCCAGGAGTTCGCAATGGCTTAGCTCTCATTGCCAGGCCAAAAAGGGGAAGGTTGAACTGGGGAACTCCGATTGGTGGGTGATGCAGTGCCCACATGTTTTTTTTGATTTTTGAAATATACCCATGAAATTACCCCATGTCTTAGATATACCCCCCACCCAGGATGCCAATGACCACCAGGATTTTTAGATTTTTAGGCTCGGGAATCCTTTTAGACCTTCATTTGCCATTGTTGCCGGGTTGGGGTTAGGTCCAACCCATATCCTCCATGATGTGTCTTTGTTCTTAGCCCTTCAACCAACAGTTTGTCCATAGCATTCAGTGCGTGTACAGGCTGGAGTCAACATCACCTTGGTCGTCACCCGTGATCTTTAGCCAAGAACAATTTGCCACGCAGGCGCGTCATGAAAATTGGTGACATGAAATTCTCAAAGCGATACATGTACCCACATCCACGAGTTCAGTCACCACCAAACATGTCCAATCTTTCGAATGCATCAGGCTTGCGATCTCAAATTACATATATGTAATTTTGGGATGATTCTCGCAATTCACTCGAGCTGAAAATGTTGAATTTGGATGTGCAAAAACAAATAAGTGATTCATGGTTTCGGACATCATCAGTATTTTCCAACTTTTTCTGGTGAGGTCGGGTGAATTTATAATGTTCACAGGCGTGACCCAACAAGAACATGGTTTTCCAAACAGTTTTTCATGGGCAAGATATGCAACATAATTGGTTTTACTGGAGTCTGAGGCAATGTGGTACCGTTGATGGAAGAAATCCGGCTAACCAGGTGAGATAAATAGACATTTAAATCATACTTTAACAGTTTTATCAGCCGTATCAACATCAATGCAAGGTTCCCCAAACCAGAAGTCTTGGGTCTTGGGACATTCCTCATGGATCACCAGAATGAGATAGGGATCCGATGTTTTTTTTGTTGTTGTGGGTTTTCATCAGAGCTGTAGTGTAGTTATCAGTTATTTGATATGTGTATATATATTTTTTTTGCATTTATATTATTTACATTTTATATGCAATCATTTATAGAGTCACCGGGCGTGTAGAACTGTATAACCCTTGACACAGGTCTTCAGATACCACCCTTCTTCATGTGCAGGGCAGTTCCGATGTCCAGATGATGCAGTTGAAACAGCATGCCAATGGCGCGGCATGTGGAGTGGCAGTAGAACCTTTGAGTAACTTGTCGTTGGCCCAACTGGACAAAAACATTTGAAATGAGGGACTGAAATATAGGTTCTCATCGGGGTAACCAATATGTTTTGTTGACCCAAAGCCTATTTTTGTTGTAAGGGAATTAGGACCTCCCCAAACAAGAAACAGCCTACTGAGGCTTAAAACGACCCCACTAGAACAATCATGCGGATGTATGCAGCAATCTCAAATCTTAAGCTGAAGTTAGGGTATGGCCCGGCAAGTATTGGATATTATATTTGACCCAGAAAAAAGACTTGAATTTTGATCTTCAAACAATCTAGGATGCTCTTGGATCCTGTTTCCAGTGACGATCAGAATTATAGTTAATTTATTATTGTATCTAGGATAATTTTGGTAAGGGTACGTTCCCTGAAACCAAAGGTTGGAAGATGATTTTTCCTTTGGGATGGCATATTTTCTTAGAGGCTATGTTAGTTTCAGGGAGTGCAGATGAAGCGTCACTTGTGTGAAAACATGCTTCCCCAAAAACCAGCATCACAATGGAAACTCACCATTTTTTGAGGAGATAAATCATCAAATGGTTGGTTTTCGTTTTCCTAGAACGTCAGGTATGTTTGATTGCAGTTTGTATGCGGAAAAGTCTCGCAGAACCTATTTTACATCGATTGGGATCATTTGTTGAAACCAACTCACAATTACATGGACAACAGACATTTCATTGCAATTCAGCAATAGTAAGCACAGTTCAATCAATGACTATGTACTTGTGATCGAACTTGAACATCATTTGCAACTAGCTCTTATAATTAACAGCCTCCTCACTATGCTTGTAGAAAACCACGGCGACAACACAGCCAAAAAATCCAACTGCGCGTTTTGAGGTCACTATGAAGTCCGCTTGTCCTGTCCCAATTGGTTGCTTGGGTTCTAATTGGTGTTTTCTTCCCTAGACATCCGAATAGCTCTTGGGGTTTAAGGTGTTTTAGGAGGTATATATTTGGGGAGTCGAAAAATGCCTTCTTCCCAGCAAGACACCTTGGATGTTGGTTGGGTTGGGAAAACTGGAAGGCACCACAGTTTTCGGGGAATCAATGGGATTTTAGTTTGTCTCAAAAATATTTGAGATCAATTTCAAATTTCTGACCAAGAAATGAATAGAAAAAATTACACAGACCCTTTGTTCCATTGTTCTTGAGTTTTCTTCCACCTAAAACAGGTCAATCTTCAGGTACCATCACAGGTTTGCAGCTCGCAGTGGAAAATCACACCTTCCGTTGATGGAAGAAAGCTCGCCAACATTTTTTGGGTACTAAATTTCAACCCTGCACTGGTGGGATGAAACTTACCTTGAAGACCCTCAACTTGTACAAGCGGGATGTTTGAATCATCAATCATCAGTTTCAAAACATGGGTGTTTCCAAAATTAATGGTACCCCCAAATCATCCATTCCTAATGGGTTTTCCATTCTAAACCATCCATTTTGGGGTACCCCTATTTTTGGAAACATCCACATAGTGAATGTATTTCAAGCCCTTGCGAGTCCCGCGTTTGGAGGAGGCACGGAAGGAACGGGGGCACTTTTTTTTACAAGATCTCAAGACGTCCCTTAAGGGTGGTTGACCTCCATTCTTGGAATTCTCATGTCCATTACAAGCTGGAACCCCAGAATCCACTTGTAACTAGGGTTATATAAACTCCTATAAGTACAAGTCATTACTTATAACCCCACTTACTGTACCCATTTATTTTCAGCCATTTATAGGGGCACCATTCATTTCGCCCCAGTTACCTCAACTGGTTTTTTTCGGGGGCCGACCTTTGTAAGATAACCTGCGAACGGTTGGTTTCAAGCCTTCACCCTGAAGTCTTGGGTAAGATTCTAGAAGATTCCTATTTGAGCAATGGAAAAAAGGGCCCCTACTGTAGTTGTTTGGGGGATATAGGGGATGAAAACCTACCGAGTTATGTGGGGATTGCAATAAACCATTATAAGGATCACGTCATTGGGAAATGATCCAATTTTACTATATTCCCTGGCTATTTTCAGAGGCGAACTGTTAGTTTCAGGGAGGGTCATATTTTCCAGATTGGTGGGTTGAAACCACCAACCAGACATAAAATTTTACAGCATATATGATGGGAATCTAAGGGTACCCCCTCTATAATACCAATCCCCCTCGGCAGGAAATAAGGCCTTTTGTTTCGGCCTAATTAAGGGACGTCCTGGTGGTTAATAATACCTTAATAAGACCTTATTTCTTGGTGGAAACGTGGCATTGGGGGGTGGTAACAACATGGCGCCGAGGTTTGTGGATCGTTCAGGATTTCTATCGCATCAAAGGTTGGAGCTTCAGTATCGAGGTGCCCGGTAATGGAGAGCGAAACAAAAAAACGTGGAAACGTTGGGCTGGTGGTCGATGTAAATAGCAGTAATTTGAATTAGTAATTATATTATATTATATTATATTATATAATATGTTTGTTTGATTTATATACATGTGTTTCACATTGATAAGAAAAAATCATGATATGTTCAGATATTTACTAAGAACATTATGTGATGATATTTGTAAANATAATATGTTTGTTTGATTTATATACATGTGTTTCACATTGATAAGAAAAAATCATGATATGTTCAGATATTTACTAAGAACATTATGTGATGATATTTGTAAAGTAGAATATGTGATCCATCTCTCTGAGGGATTGTTGCATCTCATTGTGGAAACCGCAACTCACCAACCAGTATGATGGTCCCAATCTTCCACAGATGGCTCCTGAGGCTTAGTAACCTGAGCAGTAAGAAAAACCTTGGTTGCTAAGTGTGCATAGGGGAATATACTACCCAGCTATGCGGGGATTATAATTTAACCATTGTAAGGATCCCGTCATTAAACAACAAGTATAATGGCAAGTAAAGAGGATTTTTTTCGTGGCTCACATACAAATTTGAGGGGATCATCCTGCACTTGATAGCTGGGTTGCATCAAAGTAAGAAGTGAACCAAGTTGAGATGACAAGCTACTAGTCCTTCAACTGGAGACAAGTTGGATGTTTGGATCATCCAAAGTATTCATATAGATATGCATAGATTCTCTTTTTGATAGGTGATTTTTTTTGGGGAGGTTAGTTGACCTATTTTGAGTCAGAACTTTCAGAAGTTGACATCTTGAAACTCAGTCGTTATTTTATATACACACCGACATGTGCAATATTTTCAATGTAAGCGATATATTAATTTGAGCATGCTATTATAATGCTGGTACCTTCCCCCAAAACAAATATTAATAGTTAGCAAATGAGAAATGAAAACTGTCTTTCCTTTGGGGATAGTATTTGTTTATATCGTTTTGTTCAGGTGCCATGTTAGTTTTGGGAGGTTGAATGACCAACCCTTTGTCCAAACATCACGTGGTCAACCCACGTTGACCTTCAGTAAACGGTTGGACCAGGTCGTGCTTTACCATGCAGCGATGGTTTGACGCTTTTGCATGGTGAATGTACCTTGCTAAGCAGCGATACACTCCCTGAAAGTAACATTGCCCCACAAAAAATGGCCATCCCAAAAGAAAACTATCCATTTTCAGGTGCTATGTTAGTTGCAGGGAGGGTAGCTCTTGATGGTTCAACCAGTTGCAATGACAAGAATTATTCAAGAGCTAACGCACCCACCGGCAGTGCCGGGGAAGAGAGTGTGAGTTCGTGTTGGGTGGCAGTAGCTGGTTTTTGGTGGGTTTTGGTTGTTGTTGTTGTTGTTGTTGTTGTTGTTGTTG
>DF241810.1:45717-69216 GCA_000507305.1 Breviolum minutum Mf 1.05b.01
GAACACGAACGTAATCACAGGTTTGGACATGTGAAAGGCATGTACAGAAGCAGTCAATTACGAAGCACTGTGAACACGAACGTAATCACAGGTTTGGACATGTGTAAGGCATGTACAGAAGCAGTCAATTATCACTATCCTTAAGTTAGGGTCTACATCTGGGGGGGTACCAAATCAGGGGGGCAAAATTGGCAGATTTAAAAAATCAAAAAAAATCAAAAAAAAACAAAAAAAAATCAAAAAAAAACAAAAAAACAATAAATCTTTAAAAAAAACATCTGCACCACTTCTTCAGCCCAGCGTGGACTATCATTTTGTGGCTTGTGTCTGATGGAGTACTGGGGGGGGGGCAGGGCGTGCAATTAAAGTGTTTTTGTTATTTTTGCTAGTGCAAATATGTTTGAAACTTGCATTGATCATTGTTTACTATAACGACCAAAGTTCCTGTGTCAAGACTTTGTGATTGATATCATGATTGACAACTAACAAAAATATTTATCATTTGAATGATTCCTAACTTAGTCAACTATTTTGTCAAGTGTTGCCATTTGTTGTCAACTGTTTTGTCAGCTGTTGTCATCTGTTGGCTTGGGTTTTGGTCGGGTGCGCTTGGTGATGATGACAGCAGTTTTTCTCTGTCCGGGATTCCCAGACTCACATGGACTTGGAGGTGGTTTTGTTTTAAGTTGTCAACTGTCAATGTTGAAATTTGGGGTGCATGAGTGAGATGAGTTACAAGTTTTCAAAGGTTTTGTTTTTTGAAATTCTAGCAATGTTTTTCTGTAGTGTCAAATGTGTATCCACTAATGAATGAAGGTGTGTTTCTTCGTTTGTTGTTAATACAATGCAGATTATGAAATCAAAGTTTGTTTGTGTCTGCCTGGTTCCTGGTCATATCCTGAGAGAGTGGGTTTGTGTTCACCAGTTCAATGATGTTATTTGAGCATGCTTCGTGTTATTGGTTTGCCTGATTGTTTTCAAGATCATGGAGACATTCACCGACGTTTCAAACCAATAAATTTGTAAAACTAAGTCAGAAGAGTAATCATTTGATTGGTTGTACTTTAGGATTGGGATGTCAGAAGGTCATGGACACAAGGTGCTGGAGTGGCAAACACATTTCACTGAGAAGATCCTGGGTTTCTGCTACTGCAGGTTCTGACAAATGCTGGTGCGCTGCAGCCGCTGAAGAAGGCAGGGTTGCAACTTTTTGAATTTGTTAGAGGTGAACAAGTTCCTTAACTAACTGTGGAATGATTGTCAAAGGTGTTGTCAAGTGTTGTCCCCCATTTATCATGTTAAAATTTCTTTGATTGGCTCACAACCTGAGCTTGTTTCAAACTGCTGTGTGCTGCAGGTCCTGCCCGAGCGCTGGCTGAACACAATAGCTGCGTTAAGGTGGGGTTGCGTGATTATGGTTATCGGCTGGGGTGTGATGATTTAGCTGGTTTCCAAGTGGAGTCTGGAGGAAGAGTTGCGAGTGGTCTACTGCTGCAATAATTTTGTCAGGTGTTGTCAGTTGTCAAGTGTTTTTTTTAAATACAATTATATAATAATGTGACGTTTTTGTTGTTCTCAGTTGTCATCTGTTGTGTCCATGCTGCCGACTTTGACCAGTTTAAGCAGATGTGGCTCAAACGTCAAAGAATGACATCATGTCATGACATCAATCTCAAAAGAAAATTCACATTCGATTCAAAATCTAAAACCAATGGACCAATCATAATTTCAATTCACAATCTAAAATCAAATCAAAAATATTCAATTTCAATTTCAAAATATCTACTATCAGTCAATATCGTCAGAACTTGACTCGCGCAATTCATGCCAGCAACCATTCGTGATTCCAAGTGGGAATCGGTTGCAGTTCAGCAGCTGCCAGTTGACAAGTTTCCAGGCTTGGCCAAGGTGTCAAGGTATCTTGTCGAAATTCATGGCTTCTGTCAGACTGTCACTGTCAGCCAGTCAGTGTCAATAAATTATAGTGACAACAAAATGCATTGCATGATGTGTCATCAGGCTTTGAATATTGAAGAATGACTCGACTGAACTGAGGCCTGCTCAGCAAGCCACTTGGAAGTCAATAAGTGCTGAACTGTTCCTGTACCCAATGGAGTTTTGTGTCACTGTGTGACCATTTAATCGCGTAGTCATGCGTAGTAGTCTGTTTAAAACTCCAGAAAGTTAGGCAACCAGAGTGTTTGAATACCTGAGGCGATCTACTTGCTGTGGATTATTTCAAAGAAAACTGCTGAGGAACGCTGGTGTCTTGGCAACATCAGTCTGTTGTGCTTTTTTTCTGGAGTCACTGTTGTTATATACTTTGCGTCAATGTCCAAAGTTCCTGCTGTTGGGCTTTGTCATTTGTTGCATTTGTTGCATTTGTTGCTCTGTTGGAATGCAGGTCATTCTTCCGCTCTGAGGGGCACAAAATTCGGGATCCAAGTGCCTGGGTGCTCAAGACGTGCAAGAGGGAAATCGAAACGCACCTGGGCTTGAATAATGTCATTTCAATTCTATAAAGTAAGTGAGACATGAAAAAATCTTGTCAGTCATGCACTTTGAATTGGTCAAAAGTTGCTGTGAAAGTTTGCTGGTGATTGGCCTTCAGTCAGGCACAATCTGAGCTTGGGGTTTCTTGATGACTCGATGTACCCCAGATATCATGGGGGCCCGGCAAGCAGTGCCTTGACTTGCATTTGAAATAGTAAGCGAAAACAACAGCAGTGTTTAAAGTAAGAATAGCTATGCCTGCATCACGGACTGTACCTAACTGACCCTAAAGCAACAGTTGACACATGAGACAAGCTTGACACTGAATTTCACTGACTGACTATCGCTTGATTGGTTCATTGGTACCCTGATGATTACCTTGACAGCACTTAAAATCTGGACACTAAGGCAGCAAGAAATGATGAGCCTGGCAATGTCTTTGTCCCGGGAGAATGGGGCTACAGGCGATGGCCGAAGACTGTTTGCATATGGGGACAGTCGAACTGGAACCCGCAACGGCAATGGCATCAAGTGCCAGTGGTGCATCACGACCTTTGCAATTTGCTGCATTCTTCGATCCTCGCATTGATTAAAAAGTGACTTGAGTTACTGACTGATTGGGTTTGCTGTTTGGTTTAAATTCACCTTAAATTGCAAAACGCTTGGCATTATCAAACTGGCACCCAACTAAGGGAGAGAGAAGACAAAGGGAAGGGCAAAGGTGGCTTCGGAAACGAGAGTGGCTTCACCATCGGAGTCCAGAAGCAGGCATCTTGGCACCAGTAGTCTAGGTTCAGACAGTAATGAATAGTAGTGATGAATGCATACTGCAGCCATTGAACCATTGCATCAATCAAGCTCTTTGCTGATGCAGGTCTTTAAGCACCCGAAGTTCAAGGACTTGTTGAAGACCCTCCTGTCCCGCCCTGCAGTTCTTGTGAAGTCACCTGTCCTAATTCTGAGCGATCTTGTTGAAAGGTTTGGAGCCCCATTTAATCATTTCTTTTAACAGCAAGTAACAAGCCTAACAGAGTAGAAGCTTCATTGAAATAGGTTTTGAACGGAATGAAGTTAATCTAATCCAGATTTGAACATTGATGACTGAGCCCAGCCAAGGTTGACATGCACCAGGGGCTATCATCGTACTGCAGCAGTGGCAATTCTCCTTTGGGGAATCTTGACAGTCCCTTGCTTCAAGAAAGAATAGAATTGTATTATTGGGTAGTTGGTCAGTAAGTAAGGTTTGCTGTGGGGTTGAAGTTGAAAATGAAGTTGATTGACATTGTGTACCTAGCTTAATTAAATGCTTCAATTTAGATAACTATTGTTTGTACTTTCTCAGTGTGGGCAATTTCACAAACTAGTGAATTCAGATGGTATTACAATAAAATGGTTTTGTATAGAAAGTTCATAAATACACAATGTTTCTGCCATGATTTAGGATTGATTAATCATGTTGGCATTGCTAGAATAATGTGGTTTCCTGATCACCAGACCCTGACTCTGACACATGACCTGGTCTGGTCTGAGGCTGCAGGATGCGAAGTCCTTTTGAGCGTGGAAAGCATCGGCTACGATCCCAATCGTGATCGTGACCTTTTGCGGCAATTCATCAATGGCGATGTGGGCTGGAAACTTGGCATAATTACTTAGTTGAATCATGTTGAATCATCCAAAGACATGGGGGTTTGTGAGTTTGCCCTGCTTGATTCATTCAATGGACCATGTCTCAGAGAGTGGAGTGGCTTCTGCACAATTTAAAGTCAATAATATTGAATGATGGCTTGCCAATCCAAGGCAACAGCCCCATGATGAAATTGTGTGGCACCATGGCCACACTCCTGGGAGCTGGCTGCAAATGAGCAGGAAGGCGATGGAAATCGCCATGAATCACTTTGACGACCATCATGTGCTGCTTGACTAGTGAACTTAGTTCTGGTCAAAGTCGATGATGCCAACCAGTTGGTTTTCGCTTGTCTGACTGTCATATCAAATATCATATCAAATGAAACGGCGGTGTTATTGAACTAAGGACTCGCATCTTCAATGCTTGGTTTGGCCGATCCCTGCATTCGCGTGATGGTGCTGAGAATGCCCCACCTCCTGCCAAAAAGGCCCCCTGTCAGTTTGGAAAAATGTAAGTGTAATACTCCTTCCAACACAACACAACCACACAAGTTTTGAATTGGCATGGAATCATCAATGGCGACTGGTTTAATTAATTTTCATCTCTGACTCTGGACTAAGGCCAGGCCTCCAGATCCTCCCCAGGCCACAGCGGATGACAAGAAGGATGAGAAGAAGCCTGATGTGGACGATGATGTGGTGCGGGTCGACGATGATGAGGAGGAGGTCGATGATGAGATGCTGAAGCATCAGACTCTGCAGTTCCAAAAGCAAGCTCACGACCCAGTGATGTGTCTTGATTGCAGCAATGAATGTTGTTTGATTTGCCCTATTTGATTTGCCTTGTATTGTTCCCAAAGTTTTGAGTCAAGTCAACTAACTTTACTTATTAGTTCTTTCCCAGCTGGCTGATCAGAGCAAAGAACTGAGGCTTGAAGTGCTGGAGGATTTCGGCGTGGACATGAGAACGACGATCTTGTTTTTCTCGCTCTCAGAACGCTTCGGCTTTTTGGGACGATGTCGCCAAAGTCGTTTGTTGCGACTTGCTAGCATTGTCAACGCGTTGCTGTGGAGTGTTCAATTCATCAATTGTTGCTGTCAAGTGTTGTCAATTGTTGCTGTCAAGTGTTCAATTCATCAATTGAAATTCATTGAGTCTGAGTGAACCTTTGTTTGTTGCAAGACTGTTTCAAGGTTCATTGTTATTCCTGGCTGCAGTCAACCAAGGAACAAGCTCTTGTTCCGGCTGGACAAAACCTCCGCTGACAACTGCTGGTGGCTCCAACTGGCTGTCAGTGTCTTTGACTCCAATTATTTGTAGACTTGGTTTTGCCTTGTTTGATGTGTTTTGTTTCTGCGCTCACTCAATAGTTTAGTTTAGTGCTCCCCCCATGCCGCCACTTACCCAAGGAGAGGATATCAAAGCCCTGGTGAAAAAAACCGCAGAGTGAGTGACCTACACGGTCTAAAGTACAGTGCAAGCATGAAATTCAGACAGATATATGATATATGGATAAAAGCCTTGTACAGGAACCTGTTACAGTTGAACTGAACAGAAAAAAGGCGCTGCCAGAAACTGTGGTTGTTGCATTTGAGTCATGTCAGCTAAGTAGTTTCTGTTTTGATTGATGTTGAGCTGCTGTTGTCGAAGGATTGTCGTCAGTTGTTGATGTCATTCAGAATGATTGTTGTCAATTGTTGTCAGTTGTTGTCCCTTCGTTGCCAGGCGATGCTGCGCTGGGAGCGGCTGCTCTTTTTGGAGGACACGGTGGGTTGCAATATTCCAGGAGAAGTGGTGACAGCAGTTCTAAGTTGAGTGGTAGTAAACTGTATTCATAATTAGATTTTGCTAGATCAATCTTGAAAGGGGACTCTGAACAACTGTTGATGGGGCTGGCTTTCGTGTTCAGCTGTTGCCTGGTTGTTTCTCATATTCTTGAAATTATAAAATGTCTTGTAAACTTTGACTGACTTAGTCTCGCTCTCCTTGAACAATGCACTTCCAGATGTCAACTGTTGCTGTCATGTCAAATGTGTTTGCGAAGCACCCTGTCATTTCAATCTCACTCGCAGGTCAAAGCTGCAGTACTGGAAGCCGACCCCGCCTTGGAGGCCTCAAGTTCTCTGTGCCTAGCGATGTCAATTGTTGTCATTCTCTTCCAAGGGGCGGCGGGGTTTCTTTCATGAAGAATCAATAACAAGATCAGCTTTGTGTCTGAGTCAAGTCACTGTTGTTACGTTTGATTGTTTGATTTAGAGGGGATGCCATGGTGAGATTGTTTTGGCCGAGGCAAATTTCAATCTGTGTTGTGATGGATGATTCATCACTGTGAGTCAATGAGGATGTCAAAAGGGGTGGTAGCCAAAAAGGCTAAGTCAGCTGTGATCCATTGCTTTCAGTTGTTCATCAAACTAGTTTTCATTGTTTTTGACTAATGACATTCACAGTCATGGACACCATGTATTGTCAGTTGTTGACAATCAAACAGGTGAATGTTTTATTCATTTTGCTATTCCGCACTTGCGTGTGCCAGGTCTGTGCCCCCCTGTCGATTTTGCCAGCGCTGGTTTGGAGGATTCACTTTCTTTGGGCACTGATTGGCTAATAATGTTACTTCTTTAATTTGCAGAACCCTTGAAGTATCATCGTTTTCAGTTTGTTGTCAATGTGTTGAGTTGCTGCAAGGGGCCAAGGCATAAGTATTTGTGTTGATGTTGTCAGTGATCATGTGTCAATTCATTGACGTTTCTTTGCAATGCCTTGATTGATTGAGAATCGTTTGTTGAGATCGTTTGTGACCTGATCCAATTGAATGTGCCAGCACTGGTTTGGAGGATGCACTTTCTTTACCTTAAATAATGTTTCTTCTTAAAGTTTCAGAATAGTTTTCAGTTTGTGAATGTGTTGAGTTGCTTTGATTCAAGGGGCCAAGGCAAAAAGTAGTTGTGTTCATGTCATGTTGTCAGTGATTTCGTGTCAATTCGTTGACGTTTCTTTGCATTGCTTTGATTGATTGAGAATTGTTTGTTGAAATCATTTGTCACCAGCTGCATTTATTGAGGAGTGTCTCAGCCATGTGTTGTCCTGTGGAGCAATTGTCTGTTGATGTCAGTTGTTGCAGAATAGGTCATCAATGAATTATTGACTTCTAGAATGCAAAGGCTAAGAAGCATGGAATATTCATTAACTTTAACAATACATGTGCATACTGTAATACTACTGTATGACATTCTTGCTGACTCATTGGCTCAAACCTTTAGTCATTTGTTGTCAGATTGTCATCGCTGAGAGATCTCGTCAAGTGTTTCTCACACTTCCCTTTGTTTTCGTCATGGATTCATTCATGGAGGGAGCTGCGCTTGGTGGCATTGACCTGTGCCAGAATCTGATCAGTGCCAGTGTGGAGCAGAAAAGTCTCGATGAGCAGTTCAGGCAGTCCGAAGCTCAAAGTCAAACAAAGTCAAACACTACTAAACAAAATGAATTGAATAGTTGGAAGTTTGGTGCAAAGCCATGTGGTAACACTAGGCACAAGTCAGGGTAAGTTTGCAAGAAGCTGACAACAGTTTCAGGTGCTTTTCCCTTTGATTAGCAGTTGAGAGTTTTGGTGGTTATTCAAACTTCGTTGGTGTTTTGGTTTTCTGTTTTGTAGTAGGTTCAATTTCATGAATGGGTTATTTGATTGGATGTCTTGTACTTTGATATTTCTTTTTTGGCTTGTTTGGCTTTCAGTGGAATGGGTGTTTGTTTGTTTGTTTGTTTGTTTGTTCGTTTGTTTGTTTGTTTGTTTGTTTGTTTGTTTGTTTGTTTGGTCAAATGGTTAGCTAGTTGGTGAACTGACTGAACAAGTTAGTTATGCTATGGTTTGGTCCAATTCTTTTCGAATTGAAGTTGAGTTGGTTGTTGTTGTTGTTGTTGTTGTTGTGGTGGTTTGGGTGCTGTTGTCGCTAGTAGTTGGTTTGGCTCCTTGTTGAACCGGTCACGAATCTTGACTTAGGTGGGCGAAGCTGGCGTGGTTCACCAGCCGCCATGTGAGGTTCCCTGAATATGATGAGCTCCAGCCTCAGCCTCTGTTTCTAGCACACAGCTGAATCTTTATTGAATAAATCACTTTGGCTGATAAACAATATCCACAAAGTATATTCAATTATTCGCACTAATAATCTAAAATTGTCAATGTCCACTGAAATGTTATCATTCCGAGTGACTTTGACTACTCAGGCAGGATGGCGGGTACAAAGTCCAGCTGGATCATGCTTTGGCGCACCCTACTTGCAGGTGCCGTGTGAATTTGTGTACTCTGACTACAGTTGTTTTCCAACTATAATTCATTGATTATCATTCATAGATTTAAACAATGATATTGGTAGGTGGTTCAAGCGACTGCTGATATGTAGGTTGGACGTTCACTGACTCACTGATGTTGTGATTGGAGACTTCAAATTGTGTTGGACAGAGAAGTGTGGTTTGTTCGTAAAACAACTGACTGACTAATGTAACATACCCAAAAGTGATGCAGGAATCGGGAAACAAATTTGTATGTGACTGATCTAGCAAGGTTGCCAGTTTTCGAGAGTTCTGTCAATGTAGAATCGCCCGAGGGTGATCTTGGA
This sequence comes from Breviolum minutum Mf 1.05b.01, assembly GCA_000507305.1. NCBI lineage: Eukaryota > Dinophyceae > Suessiales > Symbiodiniaceae > Breviolum > Breviolum minutum. Next base: position 54,451 of record DF241810.1, read on the forward strand.
GTTCTTTGATGAGATTGCGGAGCAGACGGTGATTGAGTTGCAGAAGAAACACCCCAAACTGGGTCCTCGCAAGATCTTGCAAAAGATCCGCGAAAAGGCTCTTGTCATTCTTGTTGTTGTTTGAGTCAGGGTTTGTTCAATTTGTTTGACTGGCGTGGTGGTAGTGACAGTGATCGTATTGATGTTGAGGAACCTTCAAAGTTCAGAATTCGACATTGACAAATTCATTGATTGATGTGATTCTTAAAATAAAAAAAATCCTGCTTCATTCATGTCACCTCAATTCATTTGTTTGATTTGAGAAGTTGAAACATTCCCAAACTGAGACATCACAATGACTCAATGACAATTCATGACTGCCGCCAGGGAGATTTGCCATTTCCTGGCCTTCGTGTTCCCATCGACGGATGTTTGTACGATGTGGTTCCCTCTGTCAACAGTGATGTGGGTGGGGAATACTTCAATGTCTGTCTGGGGCTCAGTCTGCAACACCACTTAATCAAAGTCAAAAACATCAATTGCATTAACTAATCAAAGTCAAAAACAGGTAAGAGAATCCATTGGATGCTGGACTGACAGTAGACATTGAAGTCAACAGTTGAACATGGGAGTGAGAGCAGTTTGAATCCCAGCAATTTGATTTGATTGGTGACCACCAAGTTGATGGTGTATTGAAGTACGTCAACAGTGGCCTGTTTTTCCAAAAGGTTGAGCAGGAGGCAGGTCCTAAAGTCAGTGAGATTCACTGTTGTATCAGCTTTTGAATTTTGACAAGTTCATTTGTGGGATTTGTGCTAGTTTGATTTGGTCTGGAATTTGATTGCTCGATAAATTGCCAATTAAGGATTCATGTCAATTTCAGAAGTTGAATAAATTTGAGAAGCATCAGACCTCAATTCCACGCTGTGCTGACAGGCAATGTTTGGGCAACCGTGCCCAGTGCAATTCAATATTCCTGAGGGCTTGGTTGAGAAGAAGAGTGATGAGAAGAAAGAGAAGAAGCCCAAGAAAAAGGCGGCCAAAAAGAAGCCTTCCAAGAAAAAGTCTGATGTCTGATGACTTATAAAGGTTTGATGTTGTCAATTGGTCAATTGTGACAACTGAGTTTTGCTGTCAAAGGCGGGATGGCTGGGGAAAAAAATTAATTCATTGATGATAGAGTTAATTCATTGATAATGATAGAGTCGCAAAACGAAATGAATCATGAGGAGTAGCCAAGCATCCAAGCCGCTGAAATTGTGACATATGTGCAAGGTGAAGTGCCAAAAAAAAGCGTTGCTAAGCTAGGGGCAAGGGACATGGGAAGAAGATTGAATGGTTTTCATTTCATTTCATTTGAGTTTTGTTGCTATCCGATGTGTGGCTGCAGGACTTGAAAGCACCCCACAGAGGCACGTTCTTGTGTGGCCCTCAACCTGATTTGGGCTGAAACAGCTAAAACTAAAACAGTGTGAGAGAAACAGATGGCCACACAACATATGACAACATATGACAATGAGTTTAAAGATCTCTGACAACACATTTGGATGGTTTCAGTGGTCATTGATTGGTTGATTGTGTCAGGTTTCGGGAATGAAAACAAGAAATGATGTCAGTTGTACTGTAAGTTGTCCATTTTCTCCCAGGCCCAAGTCTCCAGCCATGCAAGTGGATCAGGTGCTCTGATGCAGTTGCACTGGGTTGCAAGGGATTATATATTATGATTCATGGAACTGGGTGAGCAGAAATCATTTATTAGTGTGAATCTTGACATTAGGAGTCGTGATCATTTAGTAATACAGCTGTTTCAATTGCAATTATCACAGTTGTGCAAACTTGAGACTTGGAGAGACATTTTGAACTGTCTGAGAATTCTGTTGAGGTTTGACATGTCATGTGATGAAGGTTGCTTGATTAACTTGCGACATGTCTGTTGATGTGTGGCTTGGACAAACATTTCATGTGGCGGCATCCGTGGTGTTTCTTCTCAATGTTCAGATCAACTGTCCTCATTTGTTTTTACGGAGTCATTTTGTCGAGACGTTGTAGTCTGCCATGGTTGCACAGTTCCTGGTACCGAAGCCACCTCTCAAGAAGCCTGTTGCCACAGATGATGTGAAGGTGGATCCTGATGAAGTATATCGTAGGCAAATCAGATTGCTTCAGCGCTTGCCTTTGGCGCATTTGCAGAAGAAGCTGAGAGAGTTACAGGTGCTGTCTGATGCTTGGGCCTGATGTTCTATCAAAGTGTGCACTCTGAGACTCTTACTACTTTTTGTGATTTATGCAAGGGGAGCTTTGAAACAATATTGACATCGAACATGTGGATTTTTGTTTTTTTTAAAAACTTCAAAAAAAGCTGAACTCAGAAATGGGAGAACACGTCTGAGCTGCAGAGAGCCATCAACAAGACCATCGAGATACGTATTAAGAAAGCTGAAGATGAGCTCAGACGTCGTCCACTTAAAAGGCAGTGAAATGGACATGAGGTCAATTAATTGCAGAGGTTTTAACTCCTGCGCATGCATGGCATTGAAAGTGTAGGCTCAGCGACTTGATTTTGGCCTCATATTATTGATAGGTCAATTGTTGCTCTTGTTTTGGTTTTGAATTGAAACCATTGAAATTCAAGTGGAAGTCTGTGGTTGAAGTCAGCTGTGACAGAGTGTAAAACCGTGCCAATTGCTTCTTGTCAGGAAATCGGGATTGGTCAAATGTCAAATGTATTCACAATGTAACATTCAAAATGGGAGTGCTGATGGCCTTGTTGCAATTGCAAGTTTTTTTGACAAGTCAACTGTTGCAGTTGTTTCATTTGCTGCTGACTGTTTCATTTGCTATGTTTGAGCTTTGAGTCGATACAGTTTGTGTCTCAAGTGTTGTGTGCAGTGTTTGGTGAACTCCCAATGCTTTCAAATCATGTCATGTTAGGCATTGTTTGGGGATAGCAAACTGCTTGAAATGTGTTCATATCATCTCATTTGACTTTGAGGGGATACTCAAATGATTTCATGTATACGCAGTGTCTGGAAATGTTCTCAAATGTTGTCACTTTACTCAGTAGTGGGGGGGGCCCAAGGTGGATCAAATGATCTCAACTTTTTCAATTCTATTAATCGTTTGGTCAGCGTCAGGTTTTCTCATTTTTTCTCATTTTTTCTCATTTTTTCTCATTTCATCTTATCAGTTGTTGTATTGTGTAGTATTGTAGAAGGTTGGGTTTTCTCATTTTTTCTCATTTTTTCTCATTTCATCTCATTTTTTCTCATTTCATCTCATTGCATCTCATTTCTGATGAAAAAATGCATATATATGCACCGTGCAGCCGTCTGGTGTGTCAATTGTTACTTTGGCAAAAAAGAAATTTGCCAAAAAAATAGTCTAGGTCAAATGCTTGGTTCTCGTGCAGCCAAAAGGGCCCGCTTGGCGGCAGCTAATAATGCTGCGGGTGTGAACCCAATGATGGCGATGGGAATGAATCCTCTTATGGCGTCAATGTTTCCGGGAATGATGTCTGGGATGCAAGGTAGCCAGCAAATGCCTGGGATGCCTGGGATGCCTGGGATGCCTGGGATGCCTGGTATGATGCCTGGGGGTCCAGCAGCAGCAGGATGATGCGAGTGAGAGTGAGCAGGAAGAGAACACAGGTTCGAATGGTTCTAACCATGCTCCCTCTGTGGCAGCCATGTCAATGGCAGCAGCACCAGCTCCAGCAGCTCCAGCTGGAGAAGTTGGGGCACCAGAAGATTTTCACTCGACCTTGCTGAGTGATGCTGCGATCAGTCGCAGCTGCACTTATCTCAAGAATGTTCCAAGAAACAGGCTCTCGGATTGTTTGGAGCGAATGGATGCATCCTTAGAAGCGACATACACTGCGGAGTTAAGCAGCAATGGATTGCTGGCCCTGTTGTGGGTATGGACACGTATGAAGCCTGGTGTGAAAGTCAGTGACTTGAGTCACTCGGCTGCAATGATAAACAAAAAACGTTAGCCAAAAATAACAAAGTGTAAACTAGTAAAGCAACATGATCTTGAAGTAACATGAGATTCTAGGGCAACAAAAGCACTTAACTGAAAACACTTGGTGCCAACTGACAATAGTTGTAAACACTTGACATCAATTGACATCAGTCAGTAAGAAGTTGAATTGAACATCACTGTGCCCAGGGGTGGGTCGCTACTACGAGCTGAATCAGAAGTTGGCAGGAGCACACAAAAGGATTGTCAATGGCGTGACTCCAGCAGGGTTTCAGAACAGTGTCAGATCGCACCTTCCATTGACACTTACTGATGACTCTGTGGTTGGCTTGGCAACGGGCTTGGGATGGCAGCAATCGTGGTTGAAGATGGGTCCAGCAAGAACCCCTCCTCCCCCTGTGCCAGAGAGTGGTAACATTCAGGCAATGATGAGAGCAGCGTCAAGCAACAACAACGCAAGCAACAGCAACGCAGCTGTGATGCATGCACCTGTGCTTGGCGCACCTCGTCATGGAGGAATGGTGGATACACCTCGCCCTCAGCCTGAACCTGTTGCTCTGGCCTTGATTAATCCTGTTACTGTTTGTTGTCAGATGTTTTCAAATTTTTTAATGTCATGTGATTCATGTGTTTTGTTAGACTGCAGTCTTGTGGATTCAACTTAGGCTGTGCCTATTGATGCTGGCGTTGTGGTGGCTGTGCCAAATGCGAATGAAGCAGAAGCAGCAGATGCGAATGCACCAAATGAAGATGAGCTCCCGATCTGTTCGATATGTCATGAACCCATGCGCCCTCGTGCTGAAGAATTGCGTACGCTGGAATGTGGTCACACTTACCATGCATACTGTATTGGTGAATGGCATCGAGTTGGTCGCCGTCCTGACAATGAATGCCCGGTCGGGCGTTGCCATCTTCGGGGCCGCATCCCGGATCCTTTGAAACTTGGACTAAATTTGGTGAAAAGTTAACAACTGACAACAACAACAACAACAACAACAACAAATGGTAATAACAACCAATGATGATAACAACACTGGTAACACTTGACAACAACATCATCTTCAACAACTGCAACCACACAACAGTTGACAACTGTATGTTATCACTAGACTGCTCAGGTTTGGTGCTGCTCGTGCTGAACCCGATGTGCCTGCTGAGCCTGAGCCACCTGCAAATGCCGTTCCAGATGAAGTTGCACGTGAGGAAGTTGAGGCACAGATGGAGGTGAACAATGCATTTTGAGTAGGCAATTTGGCAATCAACCTGATGTGACAACTGTTTCAACTGTTGAATGTTCATATTGATGTTAAACTTGTCTACTCATATTTGGATTTGATTTGATGTAAGTCACATTGCCACTGTTGATTGATGCGTCGAGAGACATTTTGATCAGTTGTGCCAAGCATGTCCAGCCAATCTGCCAAGTACTGATGTCATTTGTTTTCCAAGTCAAGTGTTTCAATTTGTTTGATATTTTCTAGTTCCAGTTTTGTGGCAGTGGCCATGAGTGGTCGGTTGCACTTGCTAAGAGGGTAGCTTGTTGTCAGCCAAATCACCACTGTTGTCATTTGTTGGACATTTCAATTGTTTGGCGATGTTGAAATTTACCCTGCTACAATAGTGGGTAATTAGATATCTTTGGTTGCCTTCATGCCCAGTCAATTGAAACATTGTGGGTTGAGGGCGTAGGGAAGACGTGCTTCCTGGATCAATGTTGGCCTGCTGCTTTTGTGCACTCCTGTGGTCAATCGTGAGTCATCTGTGTTTCAATGTGGGAAAAAAACGGATGTCAGCTGAAACTTTAGTCAGTCAAGTCAATGTGGCTTTTGGAATTGCACCTTGGTTTTTGCAATTGTCATTGGATGCACCTTGGTTTGCAAATGTCATGTGAATGTGTGTCAAATGTTGTCTTCTCCCAGCAAAGGATCTTGTCTTATTTCATTTGTCAAGAAGAAAACCAAAAACTAATCATTGATAATAGTAATAGACATAATAATAGATTAGACAATCATCAATACCCAATCATCCATCAGTCATTCAACTGTTTTCAGCTCATCACTTGTTTGAGAATGTCACGTCAAATCGTGCGTTTCACTCAGATGTTGCCATTTAAACTTTACTTTAGTCAATTGTGGAATGGTGGTGTCTCTTCCAGCCAATGTCCCGGTCTTCTTTGTCGAAGAGTTCAGCGGCATAGCTCCATCCCTTGTGGTTTATGACTTCAGGGTTGAAGGGAGAGATGAGTTTTGGTGGAACCTGGGGCATTTTTGTGATGCTGTTGCAAGCTCTTCTGAATGCCTGGAAAATTTGACTATGAAGGCCTTCATGAAAGAAGTGAAGAAGATCATAGGTAAATCTCAAGAGGGTGGATGGTTAGCCGAGGATTCATTGTATACGCAACCAGTTTCCAGGCGCAAACTACGAGATGAAAAATGAACTGTTTTAAAGAATGACGAGATGAAAAATGAAATGGTATTAATTAGGCTTTTCGATTCAAGAAAGTTAGGATGATTATTTTTGGGGGGGTTGGTGAGGGATTTCACTGCCTTGCAGGCATGATTCTTTGGAAGCCACAGCATGTACCACACCTGCAATGCTGTACGTTTTGATTGACATGGCAGAGACATCAAGGACAAAAGAAAAAGTTGAATTTGCGGAGAAGTACCTGCAGAAGATTGCTTTGCAAGCAGCAGGCCATCTGATGCAGTCAGGTGGTGATGGTGGGCAAATGTACCTCAGATGTGGCAACTCACTTCCGTTCTCTGCTTCTTCAGTGGTCGACTTGAAGTCATCTCTCTCTCGATTTGTCAATCGCCAAGTTCTGAATGGAGTTGAGACGTCTTGGAAACAAATGGTGGAGTCTGGGTTGCTTTCAGATCAGTTTGGTGCTGCATCACTGATGAACTTTGTTGTCTTTGTTGTGTTTGTGAGAAAGCACAGGCGAAGCAGATTTGCCGCTCCATTTACAGGCCGTTTAGCTGACCTGTTGGAAAAGCTGCGGCATGGCGTAGTTACTTTTCTTGCAGCTGTTCTACGAGGTGAAATTCGCCGCATTATCCGAAACAATCCAGGCATTGAAGATCGTCAAATTCCATCAAGGAAGAGACAGCGTCAAATGGACAATCAACTTGTGCCTACAGTTGATCCAGGGCCATTGCAAGTTGGACCAGCAAATCAGGAACGAAAGAACAAGAAGAAAAAAACAGTGATGGCAGACTTGAACACAATCTGGAACTTGCTAGCTGAAGCTCGAGAGTGTAAAGTGTCCCTTGCTGTTCTCTTAAGGACCAAGAAAAAGGAAGTTGGGGGAGGATCCAGCGAAGCAACTGTGGACTACTGGAGTCGAAAAATGCAGGCCATGTACATGGCCCGTGCATCCCTTGCATGTACAGGTTTGACTCACTTCAATTTGCTGACAGACGCTGCCAGGTTTTCCACAGATGAAACAATTGTGTCAATTGTTTACAGCCCTGAGTCAGACTTTGCAGTGTTCTTGAACAATCAGAAGGTCAAGGGTGGTGGCAAAGAGATCATGCATCCGAATGAGTTCCCAATGGAGCCTGGAATCGAGAGACTTGCTGCAGAGAGGCGGGTGGACCGTCTTGCAAGCTACAGGCTGTTACAAGCTCTGTCGAACCAGCTCAAGCACGTCACCAACAACAATGTCACATTAGCATCTTTTTTGGTTGATGAGTCTTCGCCTTCAGGACTGATTCTGAAACCTATGTCCCCGGATGTTCTACGTATTGTCCAGCGGGATCAGCAGGACAATGTGTCGAGAGTGCTTCTGCGAAACAAGAGAAGTGGTGTAGCGACAGTAGTGGATGCTCTTGCAGGATTGCGTGAGGCAAAGTTTTTGACCCTTCAAATGGACCAAGGCCCTGTTGGCATGTCAGCTGTGTCTTACATGATGTCAAACTTTGGAGGGGAGTCATTCGCATTACTACACTGCACCTGGGATGGTTTTCACAGAGTCATCAGAGACATGCGCCTTTCTATGCCGAAACCCTTGCAGCAAGCAATTCTCGCAAGCTCCTATGTGTGGTCAATCAATGAGAAGCCTTTCCACCAGGGAGGATTTCACGCTGACAAAAAGGATTTGCTGGAGACCTTCATGCAGTCATCTCTGGAGGACAGGACTTTCAGAAAACAAGTGTGGATTTTTCATCGTTTTAAGTTATTTTCAAGTCAAGTGTTTCAAAATTGCATCAGTTGTTTGAGTGTCCAGTAGTGCTTCAAGTTCAGTTCAAGTCAGCCAGCACTGTCAATCGACTGTTACACTGTTCATTCATAAGTTTTGCCCTGATGATGTTTTCAAAATTCACCACCTGATGATGTTTTCAGGATTCACCAGTCTTTCGAGAGTTTGCAGAGCTGATAGGGCTGGACTTCAACCATCCAACTGAGACTGAGCATGATCTTCAGGAGTTGTTTCAAAGGGTGGCAGATCTCCCATCTTGGAATCGGAAAATGTCTCCGGTCAAAAGTGGCCGGTGGTTCAGCTGGAATCAAGTTTGTGATGACCAGTTTGCTGAGTTTTGGGCATCACGTATGCTGTTGGAGTTCAAGTATGGGAAACCGGATGATAATGATGCCACCACAACCTTCAATGAGCTTCGTAATGGCATTGGGGGGCTGAAACTTGCTCTTCAGTGTCTCAAATGGCCAACATGGTTCAATGTGCAAATCTTGCGGCTTGGGGGCAAGCCACTCTATGACTGGTACACTCGCACCGTGGAAGCAGTGAGGAGCCCACAGCAAGGGCTGCTGAAGTCCTTTGAGATGTCACAGCATTGGATGTCGGATCAGCAGCTTAAAGAGTTTCTCGAAAGAATCAATAGGAAATTATTAAAAGAAGCAATAGGAGGAGCAAAAAAGTAGCAAAGTTCAGGAGAAATCAAAGTAAGTAATAATTGAATAGATTTACAACAATCCGCAACAATTGACGACATTGATCACATTTGACTTCTTGTGTTGTCAGTCAGCAAGCCCAGGCTTGTGCAGGTCTTTGGCCAGTGGTCTGAGTTTGAGAGGATCCTTCGTTATCATGAGATTGCGAAGCGGCATCTTGATGCACAAGTATCCGCTGACCTGTTGGATCGCTTTGTCAGTGGGCTGTGGAACTATGTGACGTCACTTTTGAAGAAGCGGAGCGGCAGCCTCTCCAAACATCAAACTCCTCCTGAAGCATACAGCACAATTTTGAATGACTCAGACGAAGCCCTGCAATCACTTCTTCGTGATTGGAAATTGCTCAGTTTGGTTGAGCAATCACCAAATGCTCAGGATATTGCCGAGGACCTGAGATCAACGGTATCAAAACCGGTAAGGTGGATGTACCAGCTGTTTGAGCAGGGACACCAACATGCTGGCATTGAGCTACTTCGCAATCTGCTGACCACCATGCCTGACACCAAAGTGATTGAAGACATTCACAAGGAAGTCAGGTTGGCGTCCAGGCAAAATAGCAATGCGAAGCAGTCAAGGGAAGAGATCCAGAATGTCATATTAAACTCAGGAGTGTTAGCCCAGAGAGGGGTTCCACACACTGCAGAGGTGGACAAGGTTTCTTTCATGTCTAGATGGAAGAAAACCAATGCAAATCTGATTGGGAGACGGCTATTCCATGCATCAAATGAAAGAATGCCGGCCATTTTTTCAAAGATCATGGGACCAAAGACGTGGCCTACTTTAAGTGAGGATGTCCTTGCTCGATCAAGTGCTGCATGGTCGTGGTTACGGTACTTTGTGGGCCAGAACTTGAAGGCTTCCAGGATTGCTTTGCGTGCCACTTGGTTGTTGAAATAAAAAATACTGACTGATTGAGTGACTGACTGATTCTGAAAGGTTCAGAAACTAACTTAAGTTAAGATTATATTATCAAATGGCTAATCAGTCAAACAAAGAAACCATCACTTCACACTGCACCCTAGCGCCAACCAATCCAACTAAGGATGGTCGTATGTGCCTGGCTCTCCGGCCTGGATTCTTTTTCAGGCCCCTGCTTGAGATGGATGGGAGTGATGCTACGACCTTCAACGTCTTCATGGTGGTGACAAATCTCAAATGGGCGGTTCTCGCTTGGCCAGTTGTTTTGTGTTCTGATCTCTGGATGTTGGATCCGAATGGTGCTCTTTCATGGCATTTTGCTGTTCGCCCTGATCAATATGAAGCTAGGCTGTGGTTCATTTCAACCAGTTTTTTACTTTCAGCCCCACTTGGGAAAATAACAATAAAGTGACTAATATTTTTCAACTGGGTTTCAACCGCTAACCAGGAATCGTTTGACCCACAGCCCTCATTGAAAAACAATTGTGGCCTTGGTGTTGATGTTGATTCAGCTTTATGGGAGCCTATGGTCCGGTCCATGCTTCGCACACGTTCGTCAGAAGTTGTCATGCAAGAACTTGCGCTTCTGGCTAAAACCATGAACTTAGACCGACAGTGGAGGACCAGAGAAGACCTTGTTCGGCTACTTGCAGTTCAGGTGGGGGGCGAAATGTTTGCAACGTGTGTCATGGAGAAGGAAGAGAAGGCCACGAAGAGAGGTTGTCCTGGCAATGGGGGCGATGACGATCTTGAAGAAGAGGATGAAGAAATGGATGACTTGGCTGAGCTCATACTTGGTGAGATGGGTGCTGATGCCGAAGATTTCAGGGAGATGAAACACCGTCTTCAAAACCGACATGCTGTAAAGAAGAAAAAACAATGGGAAGAGTGGAGGAAAAACAGTGATGAGGCATTTTTGATGTTTAAATTTAGTAAAGTTTGTTTGTTTGTGATGGTTAAGTTACTTTGTGTTTTTTTAACGTTTCCTTTTCTTTAATGTTGTAAAGTCTGCAATCTAATCAGTATGTTTGCATGTTTGTCAGCATTGTTTAACTGTTCAGCTCGTCATGACTCAGGAAAGAAAGAAAAAGAAGCTGGCTAGACTTGCTCGGGCCAAAGCCAAGGGAGTCAAAAAACGAAAAGGAAAGGGCAAAGGGAAGGGTCGAGTGAAAGGCCGAGGAAAAGGAAAAAAGAGAAGTCTTGATGATTCGGGTGAGCCAAGTGTCAAGAGGAAGCTATCGTTTAATGATGGGGCAACTGAGCCTGAGGCTGCTGCTTCTTCAGTCAACCCCAAGGCGGAGGTGGCTTCTTCAGTCAACCCCTTCAGTCGACTGGGTGCTGAGGAATCTGTTGAGATATTGAAGGCAATCGCGGAGCTTGAATTTGCAGGTGGTTCTGAAGCCTCTTCATCTTCAGCCCCTTCCAGGCCTTCAGCTGTTTCAGTCGTTGCTCCTGAGAATGGTGCTGTTGAGGATGTTGTTTCAGCTGCGGAAGCTGTCCCAGCCTCTTTGTCAAAAGATGACAGTCCTGGTGCTCCAGCTGTTCCAGCCTTTCCAGAAGATGTCGCTGTTGTTCCAGCTGTTCCAGCCTTTCCAGAAGATGTCGCTGCTGTTCCAGCTGCTCCAGCCTTTCCAGAAGATGTCGCTGTTGTTCCAGCTGCTCCAGCCTTTCCAGAAGATGTCGCTGTTGTTCCAGCTGCTCCAGATGATGCTGCTTCACAGGGCGGTGCTTCACATGGTGTTGGCAGTCTTGGCCCACGAGGACCCAATGTGCATTCATCAACAGGGACTTTGATAACTTTGTCTCCACCAGGGTGCTCCATTTTGCTCGACTGCATTTTGACGTGACCAAGCAGGTTTTGTTTTGATTGATTTACTTTTATTCTTTGTTGTCAATGACTGTCTTCGCACTGGCTTGTTTTCTCATGATTCAAGATGTCAACTCAAAAGTTTGCAAGGCAACGCTCATCGATGGTGTGCCTCGTTTTCGAAGAGACTGCGCTTGTCAAACTCTTCAAAGACCTTTATTAAGATTAAAAGACCGAGTTGGGAGGCAGCACTGAAACATGTGCACAAGGTTTCCTGGGAAAGGTGGCAGAAGTACAAAAATGACAATCCCAGTTGCTCAGCAAATCGGTTCCGAGTCAAGTTTTTTATGTTGATTCTGCCCCAAATTGATAGTAATAAATTAAACCAGATAGTAGTATTCGATATAATTTCTTGACTTGTCAGATCATATGTTTATTCTGGCTCTTTTGACATTTCATCTTCTCTGAGTTGTCAATCAGGCTTTGACCTGAGCGAAGACAAGATTCAGCGTCCAGGAGATATTTCTCAAACAGCCTTTGACAGCTTAGCCCCTGAGGTTGACAGACTGCCTCCCAAAAAGGCATACAGTACAAGAAAGATCTAATCTAGTAGCAAAGTACTTGTGAAATTGTGTGGTCCGTGCAAAATCAAAAGAATCGTCAGTGTCAGGTCTTTGGTGGAGTAGTGTCGTCAGCGGTGTTGAGACTGCTTGTCAATTGTGCATTTTGTTTGAATGTCAGTTTGAAAGCCTGTGGTTGTTGATATTGAATTGTGTCATGTCAAGTGTTTCAGAAAGCAGAATCAGAATCAGGTCTTTTCATATCCGATGTCTTGTTGTCAAATGTCAATTAATTGAAACAGCAGAATTAGTCACTCTGTCATCATTATTTCAGATGTCAAGTCAATTGTTTCAAATGCCAACACAGCAGAATCAGAATCAGGTTGATTTCAATATTGGAAAAAGTCAACTGTTTTTATTCATCTTGAATCGGATTATTGTACTTACGTGTCATTTGTTCCAGAATGTTTCAGACTGATCTCAATTTGGAATGTCAAGTTGTTTGAGAACCAGACTTAAGTAGACTTCATTCATTTGTTCGCCAGTTTGGCTTGTCAGCAAGGTGTCAATTGTTACTGCTCACTCAATTGATTGCTATGGCGAAGAAGCAAAAATTCCAGCTTGCTTCTGTGTCCACTCCCAACCCAGCATGGTTTCCGTTGTTGGCGATTGCGATGGCCATGATGCCCCAGTGTGCCTCTTCGAAGACTACTAAGGTCAAAAAGACTAAGGTCAGGAAGACTAAGGTCAGGGTTAGCAGTGGTGAACCTACTATTCAGGTTTTGGCTGCCAGCTCTTCTGAAACTGCTGCTGGAGCAAGTTCCAATGAGATTGTGGCTGTGCCTTTGGAAAGTGAACCTTCAGTCAGTGAATCTTCGCCTTCGGTCAGCGACCCGATGGAGGCCTTGCTGAACACTGCATTTCATGAAGCTTCGCACCGCACAAGGGCTGACTTTGTCCATTTGGCTCCACTCCCGAGGTACTTTGATTCATTTGATTCATGTTGTTTTTTTGTTGAAAATCATGTAACTTTTTAACTTCATGTCAATCGATATCTAGTATGTTCTGCACATTTCAGTTTTATGTTGAAGAGATTGTTTCTCGCTGCAACGCAAGGTCATTCCAATCTACTGAAGATGCAGTTGTTGCTTACTATGACCAAATGATCAATCGTTTCCTCCAATGTGATGCTGCTATGAACAATTGCCGGGCGGCAAAATTGTGGCCTGGCATTTTGGGGCTTTGCTACCCTGCCATTGCTACCATGAACCTTTGCCAAAAGCTGCTGCGCATCATTCTCAGGGGAGTCAGGAACCAACACCAAACATTAAATAGACTGAAAGATTTCTGCGAAGTGTTTTCTGGTGCCGGGCGCTTGTCAATGGAGCTCCTACGTGCAGGTTTTGACGGATCAGCGTTTGACATAGTCTACAGCAGCTCCGATCAGAACGCGTTGGATTCAGCAGGATTCAGTTTGTTTATGGATGCTCTTTGCAGCCTCAAAAAGAACGGATTGCTATGGCTTGGAATGCCATGTAGCAGTTTCACTGTCTTATGCAGATATCAATCAGCTCGAGCTCAAGGCAATGGATACATTGGAGCCTCGCTAGTATTTATTTGAATTTTTTGTGTTTTTGGTTTGACTTGAAATTTACTTGAATTAAACGCTTTGTCAACAATGAGGGGTTTGGTTATTGTCATGATACCTGCAGCCAAGGTGATGAGGGACGAAGCTTTGTGAGAACGGGCAACGATTTGGCAGAGCTTTCAAGCATACTGTTCTTTGTGGCATTTTGTTTGCGGGTTTATGTGACCATTGAACAGCCATTGTGCTCTTGCCTTCCACTGTTTGGGTCTATGAAGCTGGTACTATACTTCACTAGCAGCAGGCGGTATGTCACATACATGGGCACCTTGGTGGATGCAATGATTTGGTCCATTTTTTATTTTGTTTTTTTTGTTGGGTATTTTTTCTGTTGTTGGACCAAATGCAATTTCCCATTGCCAGATTCAAAAGTCAAGGCTCTTTTGGTGGTCCATCACCCAAGCCACTGCAACTATGGAGCACTTGGCAAAGGATTAGTGAGATGCAGCGGGAGCGCCCATTTATGCCAGATGCTGACAGTTTAGTCACCCGAGATGACCGGGGGGGGGTTCACAGGTAAGAAGGACTTGCTCCACGACAGTCAGGAATATACTGCTGCTTTTGGTCGGGCAGTGACTAGGCTCTGTGAAACAGAGTGGAGGTGAGTGTAATTTAATTTAAAAAATTTAGACTAGTGTGTCTTCAGGTCAAGTCATGTCAAGAATGAAATTTATGTGTTTGCAACTTTCCACACTGGTCAAATTAATGCAGGCATGGTAGCAGTTTGGACGAAACAATTGTGTCAGGTGTTTGCAGCTAAGATCAAGCTTGGAGCGACTTGCAGCCGAGAAAAAGATTGACTGTTTTGCAAGCTACAAGTTTTGGGAATTAGATGGAAACAATAGAGTTACTAATAGGCAACAAATGGAAACAGTTGACGTACATGGCAATAGTTGGAATCAAATCACTTGACTTACACGGCATCAAATGGAAACACTTGACTTACAGATGTCAACAGTTGGAATTAG
>DF241811.1:0-20629 GCA_000507305.1 Breviolum minutum Mf 1.05b.01
ATATTTTTCAAATGGGTCGGTTCAACCACCAACTAGTTCTGGAATTTTCCCAGAAATTTTGAAACACTCTGATTTTTTGTTGGGGTGCGTTTTGACAAGGCAAAAGAGCTTTGATTGGATTCGAATGGCCAATGAGAAGGAGGACGGAGAGTTTCCTTACGACGAACAGATCCAGGGCGGATGGGTTTTTGGTTGAAAGGTGTTTGGAATATGTTGATTTCTATCCAAAGCTACCAGCTATCCCGGATACCACCCAGGATGTTTTTGTAGACAATGAAGTTCTTAGTATTTGGGGACCCTTCTTAAAAGATGAAGATGATTCGAGATTGGTCATGTTTTTTTACACTGTGAGTGGTTGACGGTGGAGGGGGGGGAAGCTAGGAGATGGTACCGAGCCAATGCCCAGGTTTCCAGGCACAACCAGGATGGCCCACACAAAAGTACCAACTATCAATGTTATACCCAGGAAGTCCAAAGTCCAAACTTTGCCCATTGGTAGGAGGGAATCCTTTACATGGGTCATCCCAAAGACCATTCTTTGTTTGGTCTTGGACCCCCAGGGTATATATAATAAGGAAATGATAATGACAACGACATACAATGACACTGAGGAAGTAATGACAATGACAATGTCACAAAAAGCGAGCCACCTGGGCCTTGTTTCTGTGAAAAACCAGTGCAAGAAATCATGCAGATGATTCTCAAGACTATGTCTTACACCATGGAAAAGTTGCATGAAACCACCCAAAAAAGGCGGTTTGGTTCAGATGATGTTCCTTTTCGATTGGGTGATTTTTTTGGGTGAACCAGTCTTTAATTTTCTAGGATGTATTTGGGACAATAATCAACCCCTTGGTTTTTCAGGATCGCGACCAGAGGGCCTTCACTGCTACTCTGACACTTCAGGTTTGGGTCAAGCGTGTCAGTCAGCAGGAATTTCCCATGGATTTATCACCAATTTCGGAAAGCTAGCGGCTATAGGGATCCTGGAAATCTTCCCATCCAAATGGCCTAAAATGGGATTACACCCCTGAAGTTTAACAGCTCGCCCCTGAAAAAAGGTGGTTGGAAGACTCCTTTCCTATTGGGAAGGTAACTTTTCAGGGGCGAACTGTCAAACTTCGCGGGGGTAGATTTGAAAAAAATAAGATAAAATTCACCCAGATTCTTGGATGATCTATGGTTGGTGATTGCGATCAAGCGCCCCTATGAGGGATACACAGCTGATCTGCATGGATGCACTCTATATATTTCGTATTGCTAACGAGAAACATCCAACTACAAAACATCCATTCAAGGGGTTTAAGCTAGTTTTTTCAATGCTGTACTGTACCTGTTATGTAAGAAAGGACAGCCTTAGATTCAGGGTCCTGAACTGTTTTTAAGGAAAGGACGACTTGTCAAGATCATCGAGATGGCAACAACAATTCTCCCACCGAAAACACAAACAAATCATTCCAGGTGGTTTTCCGGATTTCCCCAAGAATTTTCTAGAAGCATCATTTGAGCAATGAAAAAAACCTGGCTGTTTAGGGTATATAGGCTAAGGGATTTTGCTAGCCAGTTCTATAGAAAACCATGAAACGGATCCATATTAACCAACCAGGATTCAATGGAAAGTAGGAGTTTTTTTTTTCCCGGCAAAAAAAAATCACCTGAAACCCTTGATTGCCACCCTCCGAGTCCCATAGTCATCACGTGAACCCTGGAAGTCGTTGCCACCATTTTGAAAATGTTGGTTCCTTTTAGATGATGATAAACCCTTCCTTAAAAGATGGTGGTTCGTAAGCCAACCTATAAAAACATGGTGGCTAAGGACTTTGAGGGTGAAGCTCTCAAGGAAACCAAATTCCTGGAGAAATCCTCTGTGTATTCAAATACTAATCTGAGAGAGACTTTCGACATCAGTCTTTTCGGGAGTTCAAAAAGCAGACCCGGAAAAATTGCCCATGACATATCATGACTAGGTGGTGGCTTTATTTTTTTAATTTCACCCCTACTTGAGGAAGACTCCCATTTTGACTAATATTTTTCAAATGGGTTGAACGCACCAACTAGATGATCATGGAGAATGCTTCCGCTTTTTTGGATCTAATTTTTGTTTGATTCTGTGTTGAATTCTGAAGAATTCGCCCAAGGAGATCTAGGGAAAAAAATCTTTCAGTCGTGATATCAATCTAAGGGTGCCCTTCACCCCCCAAGGCCAGTGGGTTTTCGGCCTCATTGCGGAGAGGTATCCTTAAAAATCCCATGAATCGAAGGCAGTTCCCAGTTTTCTTCCATACGGTTGATGGCTCAGAAATCCCAAGGCCAACCACCGTTTGGCATGAACTACCTTAGCCCTCAACTGGTGAGTTTTCTCGCCGGATTTCGAACGAACCATCAACATTATGACTTACCAATCTCAAGCATGGGAAAACCTGATGTCTGGCCAACCAATATGTTAGTTGGAGGGAAAGGTATACAAAACAAAACAACATTTTTTGGGAGACAAGTTAAAGCCACCAATTTTAGTCCAACTATTCAACCAGATGAAACCACCCAACCACCAAACCACCAAGCTGAGTTGAACTTCATGCCCAGGCATGTCGTGGTCATGGCTATCAGTTGAGGAATGATGTGATTCCATTAAAACACGTCGATGCTATGCTTCAAGGTGACTTGTTTTGCCACAGAGTTGGTGGTGGAGGAAAGGGGATCCATGGGAAAATGATGGAAAATGGTATATTTACCTACATGGATTCCGTTGATTTTTGTGGCTACCAGGAAAAATGAAGGTTTTAAGCCCTAAAACTATGGGTTAATAGCCATACTCCCTGAAAATTGACGCTACTTGTGGGTTTCCCCAGGGTGCCGTTTTTGTATCCGCCGGCCGCGGGGCAAAAATGCTGGGTTTTCCAACCAACAACGTGACGTGAGTTTTACTGATCAAATCCACTGTGCTGCAAGTGCTGCAAGGTACCAAGGTAATGACCTTGGAAGAGGCGGCACTTTTTTTTTAAACACCGGAAAGTTGTGGGGATTTTTTTTTGTTTGCCAAAAGTTAAAGGATCCGTTTTTTTTTAAATAACTAGTTATTTTTTATAGCTATAGTTATGTTATGTTGTGTTAATTGATAACTAGTTAGTTAGTAACTATGGGTGTTTTTTTTTTTGGGTGCTGTTTGGGGATCGGAAGGGGCCCGAACTGTTGATGGCTCAGAAATCCCAAACAACCACCGTTTGGATGGTGCTAAACCCTGTTTTCTGTTGGGATAAACTATCAACCTCAACTGGTTAGCCGGATTTCAGCCATCGACAGCCTCCAATGGAAGGGTGGAAAAACCTATGGAAAACGCAGGGGGTCCTCAAAATGACGCCAGTTTTGAGGGTCCAATGATCCTTAGGGTGGATGGAAGATAACAAGTCAACCGATTCTCTTGCGTTTAAACACAGCGATAAGGGGTTAAATTTGCCCGGGCTCAAGAGAAAAAACCCATTCAGTTTTCATAGATACGCCATTAATATGCTGGTTATACAACTGTGGGGTGTGGCATTTGGGGGGGTAGGTTGACTAGGCCATTGTGGAAGATTTTTGAATCCAACGCTTGGTGACAATTGGAAGGAAAACACTGACTCAAGATCTCAAATTTTGGGGTTTTGGATATTTTTTCCGTACCCTAAGAATCATTGTATCTCAAAACTGGAGCGGTTTGGAGATCCCAGAACTCTGCTATACAGAGTCAACCCCTCTCCATGGGAGGGTTCAAGGATTCTTAGAGTAGGAAACCCTTTATGCCTGGCAATTCTATTCCTATACTGAAAGAGAGAGAGAGAGAGAGAGAGAGTGGTTATTTTGAACAAGGTTGGAGCCCAAGTGGAGTCGCACAAAATAAGGCTCAAATAGGCCTTATTTGTGTTTTTTTTGTTGATTTTGCAGGAGTTTCCAAAATAATAAGGTTTGGAATAAGCAAGTGGGAAGGGGGGGGTAGTTGTTGAGGGGTGTGTTTAAAATCTCAGGACGAAAAGAAAGTAGAAACCAGCAGGTTCTGAAACTGGATCTATTATGGCACCAAAGATGCACTACCCTGAAAACCTACAACCATCATTTTTATGGGTTATAACCCATATTTGGGGGGTTTAAAACCTTCATTTTTCATGGTTTTGGGGACTAAGGGTACCCAATGTTGCAGTTCGACCCTTTAGACCCGCAGGTCTCTCAGCAGTTGCAGCGCAGCCGCAGCCTCTTCTCTTCCGCCGCGCCACCGCGGATCGTCGTCAGCGCTGCGCCAACGGCCTTGGATGCTGCCGCGGCCGCAGCCACCAGCGGCAATCCGGTCGTGGTGGTGAGCGCGGCGTCGGTGTCATGGTTGAAGAGACGGAATTCAGGCCTCCTTTCCACAGTTGGGAAACTGTTGGAATGCTATGGAAGATGGGGGAAGGTTATTAAGATGTCATTCCATTATATCCTAGGTGCGGGCAACTCAGTTTTATTTTCACCCCTACTGTACCTGGGGGAAATGATCCATTTTGATTAACATATTTTTCAGATGGGTTGGTTCAACCACCAACTAGTATTTTTTGACTCTTCCACCTTCACCCTGGCAGTTTTTTTTGTCAAGGTGTTTCTTTTTTGAGGAGAAATTCTGCAAAAAAAGTGATTCAAAATAAAAGACACCAACCAGGTGATTCAAAGTGACCTTTTCATCCCCTAGTTGGAGGTCACTCAATCCCTTAAAAGGGTCACTTAACCATCCCAAAAGGGTCACAAAGAATTGCCAGGAAAGGTTCCAATGTTTTATTTTACAATGGTCAATATACCACATGATCCTTTTTAAGTTCAACAATTTCGTTGTCATCCAGAACGAGAAAACGAGACTTTCAAATGTGTAAACCCAAGGCCTATCATCCCTGTGGTGGCTTTCGCACTGGTGGCCGACATGCGTTGGAGGAGTTGTACTTTTCTTTGGGGGGGGCTTTGGGGGGTTTTACGCAGTATGGTTTTATAAGTTAGTTATTTTTACGTCGAATCCTCGATGTATTATGTAGATGTATGGATACAGAAATTATAGATAGTATAGAGATGTTGGATTGGATATCTGAATTTAAATTCTCAGAAAAAGAGGGATTTTGCCCAACAGATTGTTTGAGGGAAGAAATTCAACATGATTCAACCAACTTACAAGGATTTTGCTAACGGATTCCGCCAGCTATACCACCTTACCATCACCTTTGTTACTAGGTACCATGCTCGCCACCAAGAAAAATCTGCATGTGGTACCCAACAACTAACATGGAACCTGAAAAACACCCACTTGAAAAGGATTTACTGTATAGCTCCCTTCCAAACCTACATGTTTGGGATTTCATGCGAGTTTTCCAAGATCCCCACCGCACCCAAAGTATTTTTTAAAGAGTCATTTCCCGCGAATGGTCTGATCTGTATCCTTTCCTTCCCTTGAAGGAAAGGTCAAGGTACACTCCTGAAAACTAATATAGCAATGGAAAATGGAACCCGGATTGAAGCTGTATTTCCTATTGAAAATGGGGATATTTCATTGCTATCTTGGTTTCCTTGAAGGATATATGTTATTAAGAGATTATTAACCACCATCATCCCTTAATAAGGCCTTATTAAGGCCCTATTTTTACGGGGCGAGTGGCATTGGGGGATACCCTTAAATCCCCATCAATATGCATACAATTTTTGTTGTCCCCAATGGGAAATCCCTATATAAACCCTATTATCACGTGGATATTCATGGGTTAACAAAAATCCCCAAGAATCCCATCCGAGAAGGTACCAGCAAAGCTAAACATCATGGGGGCCCACACACTGTGGCCGGGGGAAAACGTGTACGCCCTTGGGCGTCCCCTTGGGTGTCCCACTGCCACCATGGCGGTCAGCTACCAAGGAGTCCATGTGTGTCCAGTCCACCCTTTGTGCCTCATTGCAGCGAGCCTTGTTTCTTTCCAGGCAACGTGTCCAAGGAGACGTTCAGAGGAGGTCATGGGGGAAACGTTGATCATAACCTGCCCAGCGACATAAGGGCTGAATTATGTAAATGGGTCTTAAATGTTAATGAACCAGGGTTTGATATGTAAAGGGTTATTAACTGTTGCACTGTTGTTGTCATTTTTGACCACCCTTGTTCCTTCATGAGGCCTTTAAAAAAAGCAAGATAGACGTTTCTTATGATAGGTTTTTTTGAGGAAATAGGCTTTACAACTTTGGTGTATCCCAACTGATGGTTTAGGATTGGGGACCTCACACGAAGGGACTTTCTATGCAGATTTGATGGAGTTTTTCGTGGCTGACAATTTAAGGTCCAGAGTTTCCTGACATTTTTCTGAGAGTTTTTGTGTTGGTGATCCTTGATGTGATCATGGTTTTCACAACCGGTAATATCATGACGTAGGAATTGTGATTTCATTTTATTATATCTTCAAAATCCAGGTGATTTACATTGACCTTCTTATCCCTAATCGTTGGTGGGAGGTCACTTATATAGCCCTTGACAAAAGGTCACTTTGAAAGGTCAGGATCGCAGAATTGTCAGGAAGACCTCGGGGTTGAAGGTGATTTGTTTAAGTGACGTTCGAGATATTAATTTAACGCACCACGAGCCGGGTATGTTTCGTAAGAATATCCAGGTTTATAAATTACGGAATGCTGGAGGTTGATTGGTATTTTCCCATGGTTGATTGATTGTATTTAGGGGGGCGGGGCGTGTGATTTAGGATTCAGGGGCGCCGCGTGCCCCCCTACACTTCTCAGAATCCAACCTATCATATGTTTTTTTTTTCAAAATTTTCAGTGGCTTCAACGAAAAAAAAAGTGTTTCACCACTACATATAGCCATAGTTAGCGTCTACGTTAGCCTCGTTAAGGTCTTCATCTTCATCGGGACCAAGGGGGTGGCCCAAAAAAATCCAACAAAATCTCTCCCTTTTGACCCGGATGCCATTGGATCCCTGCAAGGTATGGAGATGTGAAGGTGCCACACCTGGTGTGAGAGTGATGGAATTTGGTGGTTGTTTCCATCAAAAATTGAATGGGACCGAATCCCAACGGACCCCTAAGTTGCGATCGAGCTTCTGAGATACTCAGGTTTTTTTCGGGGTCCGTTCAGTGGGTCTTGTTGGAGATTTCTTGGATTGTTGGTTGATGAAAATCGGCCCTGGAAGTCCAACCGGCCACCTTTTTTTAGAGGGTACGTTTAAAACGGGTTTCACCCATGTTTCTCAAGTTTTTATCATCAAAAGGAACCAGCATTTTGGAGAAAATGATAGCAACGACTCTTGGGGAAATGATGAAATGCCTGAAGGGTTACGTCACCTTTGTGAATGTGAAGGTTGTTAGGGTTGATAAACAAGAGATAGATTTTTTTGGAATCTTAAGAGATGCTTTTAGGATTGGGATGAAATCCACGAAAAATCCTATAGACTATAGTCATAGGTTTACAACATCAGAATTCGTGTGAATGCATGGTTGATGTTTGATCGTTTTTTTTTTCAAGCAAGTGTTTTGGGACACCAACGCATCTAACCCAGCACACCTTGGAAGATGCTGGTAAGAAAATATCAGGTGATTCAAAGTGACCATTTTATTCCCGACGTCATCAACAACCTTTCAAAGGGTCACGTAAACCCACCACCCCAAAAAATGGTCACGATCGCAGAATTGCCGGGTACACTGATCCTATTTGGTTTTGAACTTTGAGCTTGAGCTTAATCCTTATTTTGCGGGTATCTTTAGCATCCCAAATCTTTCAGCAGAGCATCACAAGAGACCTCGGGTGTCACAGAGTCATTTTCAGTCATACAATGCCAACCCATCTTGAGGGGGACCAGCACTTGATGCAAACGAATATGCAGTAGCTTTTAAGGGATGAGTTCCCTATTAAATAAGTGCAGTGTCCGGATTGGTCTCATATAAAACTAGGTGGTGGCAAGTGGCAACTCAAATATTTTTAATTTTCATCCCGAACCCTGGGGAAACGATCCATTTTGAGGTTCGCATATTTTTTCAAAGGGGTTGGTTCGACCACCAACCAGAAAATGAATGAACGTGACCCTAGCAGCTGAAAAATCTCCAGCGTCCCGGCGGCGATATCAGTCAGGTGACTCCGCCGGCTCGGTTGATGCAAGAGGGCAGGAGGGGTTTTTCCCTGACAGATCTGTGACATTCAGATGGGGACGGAAGTTGGCGCGCATTAGCCAAGCATAGATCTATATAAAAAGTTTCTAAGATACTCCTGGAACATACCAAAACGACTTACAAACCAAGAGTTTATTATTTGGTGGTTTGGGGATGCCAAGTTTAGGTTTTCTCAGGAGGACAGCCAATCTTTCCAAATATTTTTTCGGCTTATATCACAAGAAAGCAGTATGCAACGGTTTTTGAATAAGGCTTATGGCTTAAATGGCTTCACTGGGAAGGGGACCTTCAACCCAAAACAAGATGAAAATCGGAGACTGC
Organism: Breviolum minutum Mf 1.05b.01; assembly: GCA_000507305.1. Taxonomy (NCBI): domain Eukaryota; class Dinophyceae; order Suessiales; family Symbiodiniaceae; genus Breviolum; species Breviolum minutum. The sequence continues at coordinate 8,461 of DF241811.1, forward strand.
AAAACTCCTGTTTAGTATGCAGTATACCATTCTTGAAACTAACAGCTCGCACCTGAAAATGGATGGTTGCAAGATGAGTTTCCTTTTGGGGCCCGGCCTCCTGCCAGGTGCGAACTGTTAGTTTTGGGGAGAGTATTGTTTTTTTTTGGTCTGGGATGACTATTTCCCTATTTTCATTGTTCAAGGCGTCTGCAGCAAAATGAAATGAATTCCTACTTTACCTCATGTAGGGATTACTATCCAAAATTTAAAGCTCAATGGCTCCAAAAAATATTCGAAAGACATGTCTTTTCCCACATATGCTTGCACTTGCAATTTTGGTTTAGTGTTTACAGTATTTGAAGTCCTCCCATGCACCAGGTGAATTTAGGTTGAGGATCCACGGTGGCAAAAATGACTCCCTAAAATGGACTCCAGGAAGGGTGGAAATATTCTCAAATACACATTTGTCGAAATCTAACATGGATACCCCAAGTAATGGTTTGGCATAGATGACGCCTTTTAGATATGGCCCGTTTTTGCATCAACCTAGATAAGTCCTTTATAAAACGCCGATGACTGTGCTTTACAAAATGCCGGGACGGGAGGTCATTTCATAAACATTTAGTTTTGCATTCCCTCTGGAGTCTCAACATTTCTGAGGGGGTAACATTTTATAAAAAATATGTTGTTTGGTCCCTGGTTCATGCATTTCATAAACCCTATGGTTTTATGAAATGCCAGCTTAGTCATCCCCGAGGCATTCAAAGGGGGATGTTTTTGCTATATCCTGGGGTGTACTTGAAAATGAATCCAGACAAATTCTTGTTTCAATTTCCGAAGATTTGATTGGCATTCAGAACCAAACCGAATGAACTGAACAGGATGCCCGTACGATCTTCGTAGGGGACATACAAACGACAGGTTGATGAACATTTGATGCTTGGTATCAATGGGAGTTTGGATGAATTTTTAGATATTTTCCCATTGACAATAGAGAAGTGTTGGCCTGGGGGTATTCCGGATATCAAGGTTCCAACTTCCCAGACCTTTACAAAAAAAAGCACGGCCAGAAAAATCCACTAAAAAAATTGACGACTTCGCAGGAAGGAATGGTTTTGCTACATCCCAGAGATGGGTGCCATCGCCAGCCCTCATGTGGAAGTCTTCCGAAAGGGCTCCAACGAAGGCTGCAACAGTTTCTTTTTTGAGTTGGAAGGAGTGCCGCACGCCCGGTAGCCTAAAACTAAACACAGCTGGAAGTTTGTCAAATGGAATGTACTCGTAATTGCCACATTGAAATTGCAAATACCTACAAAACGGGATGTGTTTTTTCAGCATCCATGTGTTTTTTTCTTGGTCATTTTTTTTTCAGCGGTGTTTCTTTTAGGATGCCTGAGCGAAACAGAAACCAAATCTCCATCTCCTACTCATGAAGGGTAGGACCGATTTTCTCGCTCTTCCGTCAAGATCAGGTCGTGGATCATAGCGGAATATCCTGAAGATTTCTGAGATGGAGTGAGACATGGTGCTAGATTCTTATATGATCTATAATATGAATTAATGATGATTTGTGTTGACTCCTGTTTCATCGCAAGTTCAATCAACATCCACATCCACATCCACATCATCATCATCATTATCATCATCATCATCATCATCATCATCATCATCATCATCATCATCACTAGATCGGATACTGAATAGGCATCCCTTTGGGACAATCTAGATAAGAGGTGTTATCAGCCAACTCCACATCAAAAGATTGGGGTGATGGCTTGTTATGTAAACAAAAGGCTTGTCAAAGCTTAATTACCAGGTGACCATATTATCCCCAAGTTATATATAGATGTCACTTAACCTATAAAAGGGGCACTTAACCATCCCAAAAAGGTCACAAAGAATTGGTAGGTAAATGATGTTTGTTTCTATTTGGTGATTTGTGTATTTCCGGCATAGGAACAAAACTGGTTCTCCCACCTCAAGTCCATCAGACAAATATCAAAGTATAGCAGCAAAAGTGGGGCTAGAATAACTCCACTTAAAGGGGTTATAGGCCCGGACACCCATTGATAAAGGCCATTTATTGGGGTTATAAGTTATAACTCTATTGTGGGGAATCTTTTGGGGCGGGGACCGGAGACAGACCTCCAGTGAGTTTGCTCGTACCACACATGTTGGTGTGATTGAACTTTAAAACACCTGCAAAATTTACATATACGCCATTTCTTTTTTTGAAAAAAACATGTGCTTGCAAAACCGTGTGAGTCATGGGGGAATTGGGGTTAGTTAATAACAAATTGGTGCACCAAAAAATCGATGTCACATAAAGACGGCAGAAAAAACGAAACGCTTGGAAGGCTATGCATTTTTATGGTCACCATTAGAAGCTCGGATGGCAGTTTGGGGTGGTGGAAACACTGCAATCGGATGGCCTTCCCTACTACGAACCAGCAAGTTTGCCCCTGAAAAAAAAAGGCGTTTTTTAAACGAACGCTCCAAAAAAAGGAAGCAAGCCAGCAGGATCGTCTCCAAATTGTTCCCAGCATTTTGTGTGTTTTTTTTTAAATACCGAAAAAACAGTTTGATGTCATTTTTTTTTGGGTTTGGAAGATCGGAGGGTCCACGACAATGCCAACCAACCACCAACCCACCCGCTGAAAATTCCTCGACTCCTAGGAACTGGCTGGGATCGTCAGCGTGGCGATGCCGAATAAGAACCCGCAAGTCAAGGAGGGGGAACCGGCGACCCCGGGCAGGTGATGGATGTTGTGGAAATGATGGACATTTTCGCAAAAAAAAGGTAGAAAAAGATACACTGTTGATGTTGATGGTTCAGAAATCCGGCGAAAACCACCTGAGATAGGTATATAGGTAAAACCCTTGTATTTTAGTGGTAGATTCTCCATATCAACTTGTAGATTTCGTGACATCTTTGCCAGGTAATTCTGCGAGAAAGTGACCTTTTTTGGGATGGTGAGTAGAAAGTGACCCTTTGTAAGGGGTTGTGGGTGACCTCCAACTAGGGGATGAAAAGGTCACGGCTTGAATCACCTGGTGAAAAAGATAGGACAGTTATTCCTGATCCAATAGATGACAGGGAATTGCCAGGAATGAAAAGAATCTGGAAAGGATGGGATTCTTCTTGGCATAACATGAAATCGATCGAAGATTTGTGACATCTTTTGAAGGATTCTTGATACATCGAAGCATACTATGTGTCGATGTTTTCCGAAGCATACCCTTTGAGCAGTGAAAAACGGGGGGCGCGGCGTTGGGTGTTTGGTAGCCATCCTCAGGACTCTCCTTTGGATGCACCGCAAGATCCAGCTTCGTCAGCGGGAGGGGTGGTGGTTTTCGGAGGTTTTCCTTGGAACGCTGGGTTTGCTTTCGGAACCTTAGGAGAGCATAGGGAAACTTGGGAATCCCCACTCTCTAACCCCCTTCCCCCCTTAAGAATTTCATGAATCACTGATGTTGAGACAGATGATTTCAATCCAAAGGGCGTGGATTTGGCCAAGGTGAATTTTTAACCATGGGATTCATCACCATCTTTCACCACCATTTGGTCGAATAGTTTTGGAACTTTTCCCAAGCATCGAAGACGCAAATCCAGGAATGAAGCTGTATAGTATTTGATGCCCCGGTTTTTCGGTGTTTCTTTCACTTCATTTCTCCAATTGCGATTTTCTTTTTGACTACGTAGAAAATCACCGGGGTTGTTACCCCTTGCTTAAGCCAATCTAAGAAAACTTTGTGTCTAGTTGTTTTGGGGACCTAGGGGACTTGATGCTTTTGTGGCCGCGTTTGAAAGCGTTTGTCATCATGGTTTGATTACAAGGTCTTCACTCTTGTAAGCATTAAAAATGAGAGATGAGCACCCCATAAACGAACAGGAATGACCCCTGAAAACCAAGGTCTGCAAGAGCGTTGTGTTATTTTTTTTGGGGGGGGTCGGACCGGGGTCCCAGCTAAAACAGTCCATCAAGGGCGAATTTCGGGAATCCAGATGTCTCCAGAACTTGTGTTCCCTTCTTTTGATGGGATTGAACTGCTTTGGGGAGGTTTTTGTTGGCGCATCTTTGGGGCAAAAATCGGGCCATGGTCATCCTGAGTCATATATGACATATGATCATTAGTTTTTCCTATCAAAGGAAAAGGGCATACTGAAAAACTCCACGTGCTTCTTCTCCTTCCAAGTATTTGTTGAATCTTTTTTCAAGTTTTGCGATGGGATAAGAGTAACTCCAAGCACAAAAGCGCTGCCGTCGTTGAATACGGAAGCGGAGGATGCATGAACGGATGCCCCTATGGTTTTTGTCAGGTTGAGGAAAAAAAACGACCGGTACCTTGGGGGATCATCCCAGGACCCAGGACGGACGTTATAAGTGGTGAAAATAACCATGGTGGTCGTAATGACGTCCCCTAAGGATCAGGATTGTTGGAACCCCTTCCAAACCCATACCATCCATGTATGGCATATTTACCTGCATTTTGTTGATGTTCATGGTAAATGTAGGTAAATATACCATACATGGATGCTATGGGAAATGGCCTATCATTTATGGCGTATTTCAATCGGGGTGATCCTAACCACTTACGAGTCCGTCCTGGGATGATCCTCCGTTCCAAGAACGGTGTCGTTCAGCTTCACCAGGTACAAGGCCATGTTAGTGTCGAAGATACAGACTGCCTTGGGCATCGCACCTTGGGCCGTCGCAGCATTTTGGAAAAAAAAACGCAAAACGTGAAGGGCTGAACGGCATTTTTCCGGGGGAAAAGGCACATGACTACGGAGATTTATATATTTCACGTAAAAATTAGACCCAATATGTGATGATTTACTCCATGGCCATGGTGAAGATGGCTAGCCGGCGATCGCCACTCCCAAATTTTGGTGGCGAAAAGTAAGGGGCCACTCCCAAAGTTTGGTGGCGAAAAGTAAGGGGCCATTCGGTAACCAAGACTAATGGGAGTGGCGATCGCCATCGATCCTTTCCAGGTGGTATATTATGATCCTCCCACGGCTGGTGTTTCAACCGTTTAAAGGGGGTTGTCTATTTGCCGGCATTTCTATCAATTTTGAGTATTTAAGTCACCCTTAGCTTAATCATTTGTTTGGTGCGCAGCTTGGGGGTTGCCAGGTACTAGTCGTTTCAACATAGAATTCATTTACCAATAGATCCTTTCATGCATTTTTAATTACAACGTCAAATGGGTGCAGTTTTGGTTTGATATCTTTAAAAAAGTGGTGTTTTTTTTGGGTGCAGTTTTGTGGGAACCCAAATTTCACCAGGATTGCAAGGAACCGCATGACTCCACGACAAATAGGTGCATGGTGAAAAGGACATCCAGAAGCCTCAAAAAAAACCTACAAAAAACACCAAACCTCAGAGTCAGAAGGTATGGTCACTGGATGTCTATTAATAGGCGATGATTTGGTGAGTTTGGGATGTTTTTGGATATGTTTGCCCCATCCCATATCTATCATATCTTGGATTTTTGTTTTTTGGGTGGTAAATCACTAAATTAAACATATTAAACCACCATTTGGGGGAATATCTTTTTACTTTTTCCAACCACCTTATGCAAATCTAAGATCTTTTTTTTTTTGGCAGCAAAAAAGACGCCTGATCATCTCAGGCGGTGTTGCTTGGAGCCAAGAAATGCGTCGTGCCCGGCTTGGGCTGCGGCGTTTTTAAGAACGATCCAGGTGACAAAAACAGGGGCAAAGTTACGGCCAGGATTTCAGGTTTGCCCGCCTCTGCAACACCACTAGTTTCGGAATGGTGCAAATGTACTGTAAATAGCGGTATTTCAGGGATAGTAGCGGTATATGTGCCGTAGTAGCGGCCGCCCCGATTTTTGGGATTTCTGGGATCGTTTCATGTGTTTTACAATACAAAACTGTCGCCGCAAATCTCAAGATTTTGTGTTCTCATGGTGATGTGGTGCAAATCCTGTGTAAATAACGCTATTTTAGGGACCTTACACGCTTACTAAACCCTAAAACCATAACCCTAAAACTAAACTCTAAAACCAACACCCTAAAACTAAACCCTAAAACACAAACCCTAAAAACCTAAACCCTACAACCTAAAACCTAAACCCTAAAACCAACACCCTAAAACTAAACCCTAAAACCAAAACCCTCAAACTAAGCCCTAAAACACAAACCCTTAAAACCAAAACCCTAAATCTAAAACCCTAAAACTAAACCCTAAAACCAAAACCCTAAAACTAAACCCGAAAACCAAAACCCTAAAACTAAACCCTAAAAGTAAACCAGTAAGATACCCAATGTTGGTGGATGGGCGAACATGAGCGCCTGGCGCCAAAGTTACTCGAAGAAAAAGCAGGAAACTGCAAGATTCGGGCGGCTTCCAGCCGATTCTTTTTTTTTTTAATGGAGTTTTTTTTAAAAAATTGGGGCCCGCTTCAATAAATGGCCTAACAGCCTAACATGAATGGTAGTAACTTAACATGCTGTTTTTTCACCTCTATTTTTGTGGAGTTATTTTTTCCACCACTTAGAACAATAATTGGTTTTTGGGGCCCACTTCGTGGGGAGAGTTTCGTCGCTTTTCATCTTCAGATCCGTTTTCATCACCGAACATTTTCGGGTTTTTGCGTTGCAATTCCAGTAACTTTCGTCTTTTTTGGTGTGAGATTCTTCCTGTAGAAGTGAGATCCGGTGACTCGATCTTTTGTCAAAACTTCGGATTTAGGTGTGGGAAGATTTTTCAGTGCATTTTACATAGGACTCCCCTCCCAAAGGTGTGCTAAAGGGGTGAAAGTTGAAGTTGCCACAACCCCAGGTTGAAAGGCGGATGAGTAAATTTTTACCACATTTTTTGTTCAATCTTCTTGGAGGGGGGGGGGAGCTTCTTCATCTCTTCATCTAGAAAATTCCGGATGGTATATTATACTTAGGTGTGCATGGAATTTAGAAACTATATAGTTAGTAATTAAGTTGGTTTATAACCTACTTAGGGGACTTACAACCTACTCATATATACAGGGGGTTATAAGCCATTTACTAAGTACCATGGACATCCCAGGGCTATAACCCCTAGTCTTCAAAAAAATACCTGCTCAGCAGTGGATCCCAGGAGATGTGGGTGCCGCTTTAGCTGAAGCCATCCGTTGGCCAGCCATTGGTGGAAAGCTTGAGGAGGCCAAACTGAAAAAACAAGAGACGTCACCCTGGTTGTTTAGGTTGTATAGGGGATTATACTACCCAATTATATGGGGATTTTAATAAGCCAATATAAGGATCCCTATAAACCAACCAGTATAATGGAAAGTAGGAGGGGTTTTTCCGTAGCTCAACCGGACATTTGAGTTGTTCACCAACATGTTGGCGATTTGTTGAATATAGGGGCTAACATGGGGGATTTTTTCTTGGCCATTTATTATAAGGATCCCAATTTAAAGAAGAAACATCTACCCTCCCTGAAACTAACAGCAACTTTGCACCTGGAACACTTGGGGGTAGAAGTTTTTGGCCTTCCCTTTGGGGAGAAGGCTGCCAGGTGCGAAGTGTTACAATCAGGGAGGGTAAAACTGGAACCGAGGGCCCCTGGTTATTTGCTGAATATTGGAGATTATATGTACCACCCACTTCCATGGGGATTTTCATAAGCCATGATCTATTAAGGTTCCCATCATGAACCCAATCAGTGAAATGGAATGTCAGCCCAGGGTGTTGTTTCCATGGTTCCTTTTGTTTTTCTTGTGTTTGTTGTTGTGGGGCCCGTGGGAACCGGTTTGTCGAGAACACCTTCCCGTAAAAGAACCGGATGTTCCAGTTGAACTTGTGGCAGGGATCTGTATCCAAGGTCACTGGATGAACAAAGGGCAGTGCATTAAAAGTGAGACCAAAACCATGCACTAATTATGGCAGGGGTCAATAAATTACCTATTTGGGGGGGATCAAACAATGCAAATGTATGGTGTTTTTGACGGATTTCCCCTACAATGGTGCATTGTTTGGGTTGGTAATATAATGACCCCTGTATGGGCAAAGCTCCCAGGTGGTGGTTTCAAACTTTTTTTTTCACCATCTTCACCCGAACCTTGGGGAAGATTTCCATGTTGACGAATATGTTTTTCTTCCTTAAGGGGGTTTAAATCCCACCAACTATATAGACTCATAGTTTCCCCATACATTTTTGGATGCATCCAAGTTGGATGATCGATTCCCCCAATCAATATGGGCTTCATGAAGTTTCTAAACGATGAATCCTACGTACTTTCCCCCCCGAGGCTGCTACCTCCAAAAAGTAGCAGGGAACAAGTTTTTTTTCGGGACAGTGGTGGTTGATCATCAAATTCCTTAGTTTTGGTGACTAGTTTTGAGGTGGGGCCCTGAAGTACCTGGATTTCAGGATGTTTCCATAGAAACTGTCCGGAACAAAATCATGGTCGGTTAAATCTAGCTGAATCGCGTTGAATCAGCATCTTTTTACTGATCTGCGCATGAGCCAAAAGTGTTGAGTGATAAAACACAAGATACAAAAACAATGCGTAACCCTCCCCTAGAGTTTCAAGGGAAAAAACCCTGAAACCTTCAGCATTTTTGATTCCGGGATGTTTGGTGAAACAACCGTCTTTTCTTTAAAGATTTGGAATCAGCCAACTGAAACAAGCATTTTAAAGCAGTGTTGGTTAGAGTACCAGGCAGTCATCTCCGTGCCAATTTAAACCCATCAACTGCTGGACACCTGAAATGTCATGGACCAAAGTTTGGGGTGGAAATCCACGATTTCCCATGTAAAAAACAATAGGATAAACCAGGCAAATCTTTTAGTTTGACCTCACAGAAGGATCCATGTGTTTTTTGTGAACCCCTTTAACGATCAAAACAAAACGTCTCCAAAAACGTTAGCATCTTTTCGCATGTTTACCCAAACAAATCAGGGTGAAAACACGTCATTCGATGTCAACAGTTTTGGCCACGAAAAGATCACGAGACATCGGATCACCTTCGCGAATCAACTTGGAAACTTGAGGATTCACCAAATAGGGGAAACACATTTCTTGGGCCAATCTTTAGCAATCCCCCCTTGAATACCCAAACCGCTTGCTGTTTTTTTGGAACACATGTAAGTCACCCAAAAAATGCTCAACCTTCAATCCTTGGGGGTTTACCTATTCGGCTTGGCTGTAAGGGATGCTTTGGGCCTGGTGTTTTCTGTTCTGAGCCCTAGGTCATCCTGGCTGGAGTACCCAAAAACTTTGAGCTGGCAGCCCGTGCGAACCGTCCAAAGTGACGGTGGTTTCTTTGTCGGTGGTTGGACTCCACCGTAAGTCGTTCGACGAGGAGGAGCACAATTTTTTCTGCGTTTTTTATTGTTTCATCTTGGTGGGGTGTGGCAGTTGTCGAGTACCGGTTCTATCCTTTAAACAAGAAAGGTGGATATTGCAACCCCCCCTGGTTGTAGATGGCAAATATTTTCACCGCCGCTTGGTGCTTCAAACATTGGCACAGACATATATCGATGATGAACTCAAGGTTTTCAGTTGATTTTCAGGCAACTTAGATTGGTTTGGTGGTTAGAAATCTTGCAGAAAAGAGAAAACTCAAACTCAAAATCCTTGAGATGAAAGTTTAGCAACATTTACTGTACTTCTTTTGGGTTGAAACCACCAGCTAGTTAGCTAGCCTTTTCAATTCTTTCAACTATATATATAGTATGGATTTTATGTCATTTGTTGGGGGATTCCATTCAACCGAACCAACCCTCGGTGCAGGACTATGAGTCAATGAGAGGTCGGCCTTCTGGATCTCATGGGTTGACCGGACCTGACCACCCAAAAATCAACATGAAAGCAGAAGTAACAAAAGGACAAACAAAGACCTTACCCTCCAGGGAATTAAAATATCTCCCTTTTAAGGTATATTTGAAGATGATATTCCTTTTCCCCAGGTGAGATCTGTTAATTTCCTGGAGGGTATCAATTTACAGAGACATAAACCATATGTCACCCCTTAGTATTGGGGCTAGTTGGGATGATTATGAATATAATAAGGGGCGTGTCTTCAAAGCAGGAGCCCTATAGACATTTTCTGGATTCACTGGAACTTGACCGAGATCATTAGGCATCAGAAAGGGATGTTGAATTCCTAATGTCACGATAATTACTGTATCCATTTTTGCGGTAGACAGTCAAGCAATGCATCGCTACTGCACATCCAATTAAAGGGATGATTGTAGGCAAGAGTCGCAGAGTCGCATCCATGCAGATGTTACATGTTTAGTTATTCACAAGTGAGAAGTATGTAGTGAACGGCACCCTTAGTTCTTGAAGGGCTGTGAATGTCCTAGCTGACACCACTGTGGAACAGCATGCAACACGCTGTTTCTCGTTTCAGAATCTTTGGATGTGGGCGGCAGCAAACAAGTCTAAAAAAGTCGGGAGTGTCTCAGAGTGTGTCCTGCGGCCAAACAGTGGGTTGACATTTTTTCTTTCTCCCATAATCATGGAAGTGGAAAATTACCCTAAATGAAAGGAAACAAATATTGGAGAGACCCATTTTCGACTTCCATGATTATGAGAGGAAAGGAATTTGCCACCTGTCACCTACTTTGGGACCTTGTCATGCGTATGTATATATGGTCTACGCGTGAGGTCCTGTGGAACATTGAAGATCCGTGGATCTTCAATTTGAGCATGTAACAAAAATCTCTCGCCCAAATGTCGTCCCGAATTGGCCTGGAGCGGCCTGTAGCACGAAAGCATCTGAAGCGACGGGGTATGGCAGCGCAAACCTCGTCATCATCGAAAAGTTCTATGTCACCCGTACTTCAAGGCTTCTGCGGGTCGCAGGTCCAAGTAGTAACACTGGTGTCAACCACTTCGTCCACATCGTCCGGATCGTCCGCATCGTCTATTGAAGACATTCCAGTCCAAAACCTTGGCTTATAGCGGCTAGAGCAGCTACACCTTGGTATTTAACTCTTCTATACGACATCAGGTGTGAGAAATGACGCGAACGATAGACAAATCAAATCATCAAGAGGCCTGACAAAAGCACAGCAACACGGAAAAACAAGCACAACGACGTTCACAAACCGCGGCGGTTCAGAGACTTTCCACCACTCTGGAAGGTGTAAGCAAGCGACGCTAAGGGTAAATGCTTGAAGTTGGGGCCGGTTGCTTCACATTGAATCTTGTATATGTCACTTTCATATGTCATTCTGAGTCATGCTTCATCTTTTAAATAATCATTACATCGTTATCATCTTTGATTATCTTCCGCGTTTCGTTGTTTAAATTGTTATTTTCGTTTTTTTCTTGACATCATGTTCAATGTTTATGTATTTTCGTACAACTATTCGTGGTCTCTTCTCTCTCTCTCTCTACCTTTGATATATTATATCTCTTTGAACCTGTGTCTCATGACTCTCATGATGTTTACCTTTGCCTTTACTTCTACAGTGTCCTTGATCTTTATTCTCATTTGCATTTGTCTCCTTTTTCACTCCTATCTCCATCTTCAACTTTGTCTTGTTGTTATTCGTCCTCATCATCATCATCATCATCATCATCATCATCATCATCATCATCATCATCATCATCATCATCGTTGTCATCAGCATGGACATTATTTTTGCCATGATTGTCGTCATCATGTTTGTCATTCTTATACTTTTTATCCTGAGCCTCATGTTCATCCTTTTTTGTATTGAGACGTTAAAACTATATGGATATACTCAACGAAGCGCAGCCCAAACAATAGTTTTCGTGTACACTTTCTTTCTGTGTGCAAAGGTGTGAACTGCACGATGCTATAACAGTAACCACCAGATGCGCTGTAATGCAAGTAGACGTTGCGGAGAAAAGGGGCCAAAAAAGACGTTGTACAATTTGTGATTGTTCAGCTCTAGGGGAAGGATCCTCGGTGCAAACTGACTCGCAGAATGCCGCTGCAGGACGAGCGACCGGATTGCAAATATTTCTGCACAATGACAGGCGACCAGAGATTGATGTCAATTTGATTTCATGTTCGAAGTTGCGAACACCTGGTGTTCATAAGCTCATGATGGGCGCACAACAATGCCAATGAAGGGCGCAACAACAACAACAACAACAACAACAACACCAACACCAACACCAACACCAACACCAACCACAACCACCACCACGACAACCACAACAGCAACAACAACAACAACAACAACAG